>JAUMHQ010000041.1:771300-782241 GCA_032361165.1 Enteromius paludinosus | reverse complement strand
TTTTTAAGTTCAGAAAGATGAGAGTGTCCACATTTTCTTCAGACAGCACAGATCGTGTCTTCAACACACGGGCCGCTGTTGTGCTTAAAGAAGGTCACAATCTTTCTGTTCTTTGCTAGGAGAGCTCAATAACATTTAGCATTTTCTCAAAACCCGCATTAGAATCCGCAACTATAAATGTACGGAAGGCTGTTACTGATCGGTTTGTTGTGCCCTGTTCGAATCTGTTGGAAATGCCTGCCGGAATGCCACGGGGATAGTTTGTAATGTGCTTGTTTCTGGTTCTCGTCTGTTTGCGGATGGGAGGGCAGTCAGCACCCGTCGTGTGCGCTGCACGTGAGCATAGCACTGAAAATATTATATTTTACACACTTTATTCTCTTTTTTTTCCCCAAATACAAAAGTATTAGTCTGAATCGTTCAGTTTGTATTGCATACCGAACAGAAAGCCTCGTACTGAACGGTTCCATCCGAATACGTGTATCGTTACACCCCTAATGGACATGTATTATAGAGTTTTTGATTTATTTAACCTTTATTTTACCAGGAAATCCCACTGAGACTTCACTCCAGGGAGACTAATTGGTAACACTTTATTTCGATAGTCCACTTCTACTAATAGTAAGTAACATTCTACTAATAGTAAGTAACTTTGCAACTGCATGTCAAATAGCTGTCATTAGAGTATTAGTAGACTGTCTGCTTAATATCTCCTAACACTTTATCTTTATATACTGACCTTGCAGGTATATGTCAACTTATTCTACTAACACTAAACCTACCCTAAAAGTCTACCCTGAGAGTTAGCAGACATGCGGTTGTGAATTAATGAGAATTAGTTGACATGTAATTACAAAGTTACTTATAGTTAGTAGAATGTAATCAACAAAGTAACTAATCATAGCTTTGGACATTCTATGGTGCCACACTACCATGGTAATACCATAGTTTCAAACAGTATTTTGGTCAAATCAAAGATTTCAAGTTAAAATGCATTAATTATGGATTGATTATTTCTTACATATATAAAAACTTGTGTCATGATAACAATATGGTTTTGGACATTAGTTTAAACATATACCATGGTAATATCATGATATTCTCAGTAACATAGTTTGGGCATATAATAATAATACTATGTATGGTTTTAACCTAGGAAAACCATGGAAGTTATACCATGGAATTATTGGTAACTCTTTATTTTACATTACATGTACTGACAGTGTAGCTACCTAAGAAAGTTCTGGTGATACCTAGTAACTACATGGATTAGGGTTAGGTTCAGGGTTAGTATCTAGTTGTTGTAATTTTGATAGTACGAACATAGTATGTACATGAGAACTGTAAAATAAAGTGCTACGAAATTATTTTATGTACCTTAGTTATACCAATTTATTTGAATAATCTTATGGTACCGAGAAAGTACTGATGGAAAAACTATTGCAATACCATGGTACCACCATACCACATAGACCCTCCAGTGGGAAGGGTCATCAGCCATGACTGTCCTATAAAGCATCCCAAAACACAGCAGAGATAAATATCCCTGGCTTACAGTTGGTGGTACAGAGCATTTGGAGAGGGCCAGCTGGAGACATGTTAGCAAAGCACTGTTCTAAAATAGGTTTTTGCCTCAGGATATGTATTTATTCACATACGCTGAGTAAATGGACCACTGCATACTGTTTCTCTCTGCAGAACTACACCTGGGGCATTTAAAATTGGTCTACTTTTAGACTAAATATATAAAATATGCGTTTTGGGACAGTGTGGATAGATCGTGGTGTGACTCAGAGGTCAGTCCAACATAAACAAAACACTCGTTCATTGTAAAGCATATAGGACAACCAATGAGTGCGCATCAGTTATATGGTGAGCTGGTTTCCAGAGGTCAGCGTGGAAAATATTACCCTTGACAGCGGTCCCTGTGTCAGCATCTATCATGGAGATGTATGTAGAAAGCAGTAGCATGAATAGAGTCCCTTCTCTTTTTTACCAAAAGTAAAGACTGCTAGCTTCAATGCAAATGCTATTTCCAGTTTTTGCTCGACTGTCTTTATCGGGCCGAAAGAGTCCACTGAGATGTAATCATGCAGCTTCAGCATCAGATATGCTCCTGCATCTTATCAGAAGGCCGGAAGAGAAAGAAGAATGGGGAAAAATCACTCCAGTCGCACATGGCAGGAATAAAAGTGAGTAATTTATGATTGTAATCAACGGCCACACTTCTACTGCGCCAGGCGAAGAAAGAGAGAGAGAGAGAGAGAGAGAGAGAGAAAGAGCGAGGGATATAGAAATATGAACAAGCAAAAACTGAATAAGTTGAGGAATATAAAGAATAATAGGATCATAAGGCACAGGAAATGCAAAGAAAAAAAATCTGACTGACAAAGCTTGAACTTATTAGTGAGATTGCAGAATCCTACTTAACAGAGTAACAGCATGAATTCAAAATGAGTTATTCCATTTTTTTCAGTGCAATTTAAACTTTTTTTCTTGAGAAAATGTGAAATGTGAGCAGTGTTTGAACATGGAACAAAATGGAGGTTGCTTCCTCTGACTTCATGAGATGTAAATGGCAGCAAATCCCTAATTTACATGAACCAATTCAAAACCATAACCTCCGAACTGCTGAATCAACTCATTCACGTAAAAATTTCAACAAACCACTTCTACCTTTCCAAAGCTACAGTTGGGTAAAGACCATTTAGGATGAACCTATTCCCCGTGAATGAATCAGACTTTTTAGTGGTGCATACATGAATGAATTAATGAATGAATAAAGCATTTATATAGTGCTTTATCATGTATTGCCATACACCCAAAGCGCTTTACAGTCATGTGGGGGAGTCTCTCCTCAACCACCACTAGTTAGAGCACCATTAACGTCTCTAGAAGGAATTTATGGAAAAAAGGTTATTGCCACTTTTTTATCTCACAATAAATACTTTTTTTTTCTCAGAATTGTGTGATACCAACTCGCATTTCTTACTTATTTTCTCAGAATTGTGAGATGTAAAGTCAGAATTGCAAGATATTAAGTGAGAATTGTGAGATATTAAGTCAGAATTGCGAGATGTAAAGTCAGAATTGTGAGATATAAAGTCAGAATTTTGAGTTATTAAGTCAGAATTGCACGATTTTGTCACGAGTCGGACCTCTTTGGCTCTCTCCGATCACCATCAGCGGGAACCTTCACTGGAGTAGTAATGTTCCTACCCAGACTCATTTCGGCCACATACCTTGTCAATTTCTGCTAGAGGTGTAGCGCATTATCTCCTCTTTATAAGGGCGGGAAATGCAGCAGGATATCGCAAAGTTTTCTTTTCCTTGGTGACAACTCTGAGCATTCTTCCCTTGTGTTTTGCGTCACTCTTGTCAAGCCTGCTAATGAATCCAACACCCTCTGAGTCTTCAGTACAGGTTTAAAGCAGAATTGTGAGATTTAAAGTCATAATTGAGAGTTATGAAGTCAGAATGGCGAGATATAAAGTCGCAATCGAATTTTGAACTCAAATCAAACTGAAACTTGATTTTGAGGATTTGAAGTTTAATTTCAGAAACCTGTTTGCAGATTGTACAGTGAATTTTATTTTATTTTTTTTATGTCCTTTTGATTCCTTGGGGTTTGACTACTCAGCTTATCTGTTGTAATTGTGTTTTGGTTATTTTTTATTGAAATTTGACAAATAATCTAACTAATATACTACATCTTCCAGAGACTGACGTTAGTATTTTGACCAGTGTGATTAATTAATTGACCCTCACTATAAGTAATACTGTTACACTACTTGCTTAACTTTCACTCTAGTTGAACTCACGTTCTCGCCTAGTTAGTATACTAATTGTGAACCACACAACATTCAGTAGCACGCTACATATGGCTACAATAAAACATCCCTATTTACATAAAGGTAATGAGACTTGGATATCTGAATCATTTTTGTAAATCTGTTCATTTACGTGAACCTTCCAAAAATCCTGTTTGCTGGAGCAAATATTTATTTGAAGGAATCGAGACGGAATGAGAGGACCGCTTTACACTCTTAAAAATAAAGCATCATTCTTATCAGTTATCTTTAATAGGGTTGTATGTTACACGTAATGTTGTTAAATGAATGTTTATTGCATTTTTTAGTTTAATAAGTCACCGTGATGGTGTTTAGTGTTTGTGTGAATGACTCTGAGCTCCTTCTATATATGTTCATACTTTAAGCTGCTTGTGATGGGCTTTGGTTCATCATGTGACTTTCTCATCATCACCTGCTTTTGATGTTTATTAGTGTATTAAAAAGGTCCAAAACAGATTTCAGTACTTTATTAGGTTGATATATTAACATTGTATCAGTTAATAAAGTTACTGTATTTAGCAGTAAATATAACTTTAAACCATAAAACATGAAAAGTAACCCATTTTTTTTATGCTCAAATTCTGGCAACCACAGCTTATGGAACTTTTTGTACAGTGTAGTTATGCAAGACAGAATCATTTGAACCAATTCAGTACACAGAATTAAAATCTCCAGTGCTACATACAGAAGAAAGAAGACAATTAGGATGAACCAGTTCACAGGCTTCGAGAGAGAGAGTGCTCCATTTAGGGTATTGTGATACAATGAAGCATTTGGTTGTGATAATTGGATAAAAACTCACAACTGGAAAGACTGTGAAAAGTGTATGTTCACGTTGTGTATTATTTAATTCTTGTGTGATACAGATGGCTGCAACTTTGAGCATTTATTACCACCATCATCACCTTTCAAAATCATTACAGTCTCTTCTCTGGTAAATACTTCTTGATTAATGTAGCTAGACCTTTAAAGATTGCAGATCGGAAATGCCTCAAATGATGTTGAAGTGACTTCAAATGTTAAATGAGGCAGAGATACAAATTAGCCTGCAAATGCACAGCACTGCTTATTAATGGACACATTGGCTTCTGATGTTCACAGAGTCCTCGAAGAGTACAGCAAAACAGGCAGTGATGACAGCTGATAAAACTGACATATGCACATCATTAAATAATGATAGCAGCGAAATGATCAGAAGAAAAATATTTGGAGGTAATGGTGAAGGAAAGGTTAAGTAATGTGTTTTTAAAGAATTCCTAATTGCTATTTGTGGACATAATATGAAACAGTTGCGTGTAAATGTGTCAAATTTACAATCATACCTTTTTTTTTACTTAATTGTTATAATATCTGTATTTAACCATTGAGTCAAGCGATTTAAGGTAAACAGAAAAATAAACAATTTAATGAATGCACATGCCCAGTTTATAGCATTTTGATTTTTTTTTTTAAGATATAAACTCACAACTGGAAGTGAAAAATTCAGAATTCTGTATTATTATTATTATTATTGTTATTATTATTAATGCAAGAAAAAGTACTGGTAATCTGGCTAGTTCTATTTTTTTTTAAATTATGAAATATAAATTGTGAATTTTGATAAATTATGAAATATATATAAATTGCAAGTAATAAAGTCAAATTCTGCAAAAAAAAAAAAAAAAGCATTTACAAATGTATTGACATTTCTGACCTTATAAATATATATATAAATATATATATATGTGTGTGTGTGTGTGTGTGTTATGAAGTAAAAATAATTTTTATAAACTCATATTTGTAAGAAAAAGTCAGAATTCTGGCTTTATAATTGTACAGTTGCAATATCTTGCAATTGTGAGTAAAAAATAAATAAATGCCAGATTTACGAGGTGCAGGTATTTTTTATTCACAGGGTTCTATAACCTTTAGGCTTTTTTTTTTTTTTTTTTTTTTTTGCACATTTACATAGTTATGGCAAAAGGCATACTGTTTTCGCTGTTCGGAGATATTGAAATCATTTCCAACTCTGCATTTTTCTCCCTGAATAATTAGTTTGGAAATATGTCACATTCATATGCTGTTACATATTATGTCAGCATTTGCCGATTATTAGCTTTGGAACACATACAAAAAAAATAACACAAAACCTAAAAACCTTTAGTGCATTTGTTGAAAACACCTTTGAGATCAGTCACACTTACCTAAGTGTACTTGGGGTGCCAGACATTTGCATTGTGAGATGAACCTAAACTGAGTGCTGCCTGATATAAATTCACGTCAAAGTCAACCCCCCTAAAAGTCACTGAATAATTTGCACACTGTTTATTTTCATTACTTTCACCTGTTCTTACTTCTTTATAATTAGTTCACTTGTAAATCCAATATCTCAGTTTCAGAGTACTTTGATTAGGGTTTTGCATAAAGTAGCGGTTGCCAGGTTATCAGCGCAAACTCAAACACAACAGCTTGGGTTATAAAGGAGTGAACCTTTTATCCCCCTCTCTCTTTCTTTTCTTCTATTTCATATGTTGTTGTACTATTTACAACATACAAATATGCCACCAATTAGCCAAAGAGTACAATATTTGTTCTCTTAATTTAATTATTTAACTTTTCAGAATACACCAGGCTTATGTAACCATCAATCGTTCAATCTCTGAAGACTTTCATTTGCAACGAAGGCGTATAAACCACGCTTTATCTTCTTTGGCACTATGATATGTGAAAACATTGTGAACTTTTGCCATAACTTCCACTGTAAACATTTATTTTTCATCCTCTATCTATTTTCTACCAATATAAATGTTCTGCTTTATCTTCACAAACACACACTTGCCCATCTTCTGATGTCAACTTCTCAACTGCGCACAGTCAGCCCTCCTCATAAATTAATCAGCCAGGTTAAATAAACTAGCTTTCACTACCAATCATCTTTTCCTTCAGGTGGAGGACATGTGAGGCGTTTTATCTTGCTTTAACCTTAATCATGTTATTTTTGGTGCTGACATGCTGCTTTGTGTCACATACTGACAGTTCAAAGCCAATCACCATTCAGATTTGACACAAACTGTAATGATCCAGAGGTGAAAAGAGGTGGTGTGTTATGTGAAGGCACTGATATATTTCAAGCGAAATTGAAGAACAAACTGGTATGACAGGACAAAACAGAGTTTCTTTGGAGCAAAAGCTAGTGAACACCTTCAGACTTTCACTGGTCCACATTGAAGTGAATGGGTGCGGTCAGAATAAGAGTGAAAACATTACAATAATCTGAAAGCAATGCATAACATTCCAATCAATCGATGAATATGTTGCAAAGAAAAAAAAACATATTCCACATTTTTGCCTTCTAACTGATGCTTTTTGATCATATCTGAGTCAAAATTAGCTTTTTTTTCAGATTGAATCAAGAGAAGCACAGATCAGGGACTGTATGCAAGCAAAAACAGTCCAAATATGTCGGTGGACTGTGATGTGAGAGGACAGCAGAAATGAACTTTTTCACTGGAGGAAGATTTTATTACTGATTGTGATTGATTTTCCAGGAAATTCACAATTAAAACTACATTTTTTCCAATGCTGTTTTGAATCTGCAACTCTGCATAAAATCAAATAAATAAAAATGGACTATTAACTAATTTTTAAAAAGAAAAGGCCATTTCACACTGTGCATACTGCACACGTTTTTTTTTGTTTTTGTTTTTTTTCTTTCGCATTTGTCATCATTTCCTCTCTAAATGCTTGTTACTGATGTGAAATGCAGTAAATAGTACCTAATCCAAACTTTTTTATGACACAAAAGTTTCGGAGGCAGTGTGTAAATGTGATTGACACAATGTGAGGTCGTATATATTTTTTACCGTACTAACAATTTGGACTTAGTTATGCTGTAGTGACAGGTATTTTGTTAGATATTGTGGTGAAAATGAGAGTAAAATTTTGTCTAAAGTAAAAATATAAATACATGCATTAAAAACCGTGAAAACCATTTTTTTCAATTGGAAACTTTTTGCTTCTAGTCAGTGATTCTCCAGAACTGTAGAACTTTTCATGTGATCATATGAAAATTAATGAGGGAATAAACGTAATAGCTGGAAAGGTGGTTGACCGCTTCAGTATGATGATCTGTGTGTGTGCTCATCTTGTGAAAACAATAATTTTGATGACTTGAAGGCAGAATAAAGCCTCCCCAAGACTTTTCAGCAAACAAAAATCTATTTTTAATGAGAGATCTAAATGAGACCAAATTCCTATTCCATAAAACATGCAACATTGAATGAAATACCAAAATTCGTCTTCCGTCGCATTCTAGAAGTCTTGCAGGACTGCATTTGGAGGTGATCTACAGGGAATCCCTGACTCACGGAGGACTCATAAATGACATTAAAACAAGGCGCTGCCTGTAATGGTATGATGCATCCCAATGTGCTTACTGATTAATAAACGTTCCCCGGGTCCCATTTCGCAGATATACAACCCCGTCAACACTTCTCCCATTGCTGTCGTAAGTAGTTTTCTGGACAAATGCTTTTCAGCTTCAGCGAGTTCCTCTTGTTTTTTCGCTCGTAGTTTTTATGTACCTTTGTTATGTGCCTTCTGCCTTCATGTCTTTGCCTGATTACCTGTCTCAAAGGCCGTAGATGAACATAAATCAAACCCCTTAAAGGGCTTTTTCATAAATTTCTCCATTAAGCGACACCATCATGAGGTATGTATATGATCGGCGGGCCCTGATAAAAGACTACTGTAAATAGTCTCTTCATTTTATTATCAAAAGCAATCCGTGCTCTATGCCGCTCAAAAGATTGAGGTCAGTATGATTTTTCTGAATGGTTTTGTGCTCCCCAAGGCTCATTTATTTGAACAAAAATACAGTTAGAACAGAAATATATTGTGAAATATTAGTACTTAGTCATTCATTTTGATTTGGTGAACAAAAATAATGTATCATCATTATCAATATTGAAAGCAGCGTATTCATGAAGAACTTTACATTTCCAAAATAATTATGCTTGTATTTTACTATAACAATAAAACTAATTTACAGACTACGTAGTTGCCATAAATAAGAAATTTTAATTTAAATCAGGGATAACTATTGAAAATGCCTTTGAAAATGTGATGATGCCCTGTATAGAATATCACATGCAAAGACATTAATCAGCGCTCCTTCACTGTAGTCTCATATCTACTTGTGTCTTTTGTTTATATTCATAATTCACTGTCTTATCCAGTGCTATTAGCTGCCGGTTGACCTTTGTACAAAATCTATGTTTCAGCCGGTCACCCTATTTGTCCCCTCACTACACTCCAGTGGGAAAGATAATTAGGGTTGAAATGAAGTGTGTGTGTGTGTGTCTGTGTGTGCACGCACTAAAGGGATCTGCTCTGTGAAAATGGGCTGGTCAGTCCTCACATGCTCAATTTCTTATTTACGACGTTCTTGCGTATCTAATGTAAAATCAATGCATCAATATGAGGGGAAGTTAGAGCCCTACTAAAGATAATGAGAAACTACTTAATGATGTTCCCGCTATGCTTTATTACTGAAGGAGAACTGCAGATGTCAGATAAGCAGTAGCAAACAGTGCATTCATCTTGAACAGGTTATCTGAGCTAACTTTTGCTCGCCCTGTACAATAATGACTGATTCAGCAACTGTTAGGCTAACCAAGAAATGTAAATCTTGTAAAAAAATTAATTAAAGCAGATTTTTGAGGAAAGTGTAATGTAGTGCATTCAGCTATTGTTTAAAAAACTAGGCATTAAATACTGAGTATGTTTTGGTGTTGAAACACAGTATATTTTCTTTCCACTCCCATCGGCACAGGCTAGATTGACGTGCTAGTGGTAGCATTTCCCATACGCCATCTGGTAAGTAAGCGAGCACAGATGGTTCACCTCCAGATTGGGAGTATGTTTTGATACTCTCCCACCCCGTAAAGCACAACTAAGTGACAGTGAATATTGATCTGTAAAAAATGGAGCAAATGAGTAGGAACATTCACTGATGCTGCTAAAATCTATTTCTGTTAATGCTTATGAGAATGGTTAGAGAGATACTAAGCCACTGGGAACTGTTGTGGCTCAGTGAAAAGGAAACTCTTATTTTGACTGGATCTATACAGAGATAATCAATAAAGCGACCCTAAGTCTTTTATATGGGATTCTCCATATCTCTTTTTTAGGGTCCTTGACAGCAAGTGACACATATGAGAAGCTATTTTCTGTGATCAATGTCCATTTTGTACATTAACTGTAATATTTGGCCATTTTGCCCTGTAACACTTGAAAAGTGATTAGCCATGGTTTATTCTAGCCTTGCCTTAGAGCAAGTAAATGTTATGTGTACATGGAATGCACTGATACTTAAAAGCTGATGTTATTATTTTTTTGTTATACTTTATAATTTGTCTCAGTAATGTTGGGGATATGGAGAAGAGAAGGGGGCCTAGCATTGAGCCCTGAGGCACACCAATTTAATTTAAGTTGGATTCTTAATTTTCTATTGACAAAGATGATGCTAACAATTAAAATGGCATGAACATATACATTTAAAATATAGCTTAAAACATTAGCAATCAATCTGTTCTACTGAATTTCAGTGTGGTTGTGATGGTCATGTACGATACCTTAAATTATGAAGTGTTACAAGACGTGTACTCTCTCTTCTTTCTCCCTCTTTTCAAATAAATGTTATGTTAATGTTGTTTTATTTTTAAATTATGTGTAATAAGACTCAGTAATGTATATGGCGAAGGGAAGGGAGTCTAGCACTGAGCCATGAGGTACACCAATGTAATTCAAGTTAGCTTCCTTATTATTTCAAAAAAGGAATAAAATATACACTAATAATTAAAAAATCAGGAACAAGTACACGCAAACAGTAGCCTATATCATTAGCAAGTATGCAGTTGTGCTAAGGTTTAGTATGGCTGTTATGGTCTTACCTGTGATGGTCTTACCAGTACCTATGGTTGTATCACAAAGTGTTACCACACATATTTTCTCTCATCATTAGTGTTGGGTATCATTTAGGGTTTTTTCGATACCGGTGCCAAATCGATACTTTTAAAACGGTTCCGGTGCCTAAATGGTGCCTGAATCG
>JAUMHQ010000041.1:747023-759365 GCA_032361165.1 Enteromius paludinosus | reverse complement strand
TAGGTAGCACACAAATTCTGAATGCCTTTGACAGATCTCAAATGAGCCATTTTAATATAGATTAATCTAGATTTTAAAAAAAAAATCTATGTCCACCCCTAATATATATATATATATAGTTTTGTATTCTTTTATATTATTTTTAGTTTTTAAATATATATTAATTGATGTATGTTATTAATGAAATAATTGATTATGTTGTGTGTGTGTCAAACAAGTGCTGTGCTATGGAAAAGAATTTCCCTCAATCGATCAGTTAATCAATCAATTTAATTATTTTGACTTTTGCTATCAATTAAACAGGATATATCAGAGCAGGAACAAGAGCCACTGACATATAGCATTGAAATTGCATCAATACAAATCTAGTTGAAAATAAGTGAATATGTGATTACAGATTCGTTAATCACAGAAAATTCATAGGTAAAATGTTAGTTCCCTATACCTGTTTTAGCACCACGAACCACCAAGTAAATGTTGAATATATAAATAGCAATGCTCATTCATGTAGCGCATAATATTTTACGACGGTAGACATGTGCTAATATTTGGTTGGGGAAAAAAAACGAATGATGAGTTTAACAAAGATTTAACAAATATGGATTGGATTAAAAGTGGACAAAATTGGATTAAATTGGGAACCATGTAATCGTTCGATTCACGTGAAGTTCCCCATGCAGATTCATAGATCACCACATCACAAATTTCACAACTGTGAATCAAATATCATTGCACACCCTACAGAAAGTTACAATAACTGCACGGAATGTGCACCCATCTATCTATACATGCATGACATATGCATTCATTGAACAACCGTAAGAAGGATCGCATTAAAACAAATGACTTCTGCTTGCAAACATGCCTAGTATTTTATCATAAACACACGCATTCCTTCAGGCTCTGGCCTGGCGCAGCACTGTAAGCCTGAGTGCTGAAACTGATCTGGACGTATGAGGAATGAGCAGGTAAAGGAATGGACCTAAAGACAGGACTAGAGAGAGGGGGGTGGAACTAAAAGACCTTCAGGATTAATTAGGCGTCAGATTGGTTGCGGGGCATGGGCGCTCCGTGCATGCAGAATGTCCTCTCAGCCTGTCGGGTCATAATTCAGCAGCATGCTCACGTGCTTCGTCATTTTTGTTTCATTTTGCTGGTGATTTTGGCTGGTTATTGTGTTTTGTTTTGTTTTTTGCAGCTTGTTGATATTTCACACTTCGTTCCTCAACATAGCACGAAAAAGTCTTGGGCTCGTAATTGATTCTTTCTTTGAGCTTTAGTTCTGCGGTGCCAGGCTGCTAGCCGTCGCACTGTATTCAGAACAGATGCAAATGATTGTGAATTAACTTCCTGCTGAATTCAGGTCCCATAAGAGCCTTTGACCTCATTCAGTTGTATTTTTAGTTGTGTTTGCCATCTATCTTCTACAAAGTGACATGAGCAGCATATCAAAGATGTCAGAGATGATGCAAAAACAGGGGAGGATTAGTGGGTCACCTTTCGACCTTCCAAAGTATGTCATTTCCTAAGGCACAGGAAGTGCTCGTCTTTGAATACCAATCGGTAATTCAAGATGAAACTGCTGTTATGAGCTTAATCTTCATTCCTGACCAAGAATGCGTGCTCTCACTTTGAGAGAACATTGTGATATTCAGAACAAGGCTAATGTGAATCACAAAGCATCTCTCCGGTTTGAATTCATTCATTGTTTAAGGAAGCCGGGCAGTTACTGTGGTACAGTGAATCAGTTTTTATGCTTTTGAAAGAATGGTACCGTATATGTTAGAGAGAGTTCACCTAAAAATCTTTCTCTCGTGGTGTTCCAAATCGTGTGTTGGCAGTTCCAAACGTTTTTTTTTTTTTTTTGCCCCAGTAGCAAATCATTTCCATGATGATGATTTATTATTACTATTATTGTTGTTGCTGTGGTTGAATTTGAGAAGATTCTCAGGACGGCTCATGAAACTTTCCAAAAGCACGATGCTGCTTTTAGACCGATATGCGAAGTCATCTGTGCTTTAATATTCCATCAATATATTTATAATAAAAAGTCAAACTACTTTAGCGTGTTGTTTTGAACCCCTTTTTAGCCCTTTTTGCCTTTCAGACAGCTTCATGACATGTACAGTGCAGGCGTTTGCGGTAATCTGGTTTGTCTCTGCACCTCACCACGAACAGGGAAATTCCATTTTACTGCATTTCTAAAGCAGAGCTTCCCAAGAACTGCCATGTCGCTCACTATATGCAACGCTGACATTCTCAAACCTCACCTCTGCTAATGGAGAGCACACTAGTGTACGTACCCCCACGCAGACAGATAAATGAATAATGGCAGCGCGCATTTAGCTGAAGGAGACCAGATTCTCCAAGAGCTCCTTTCAGCTCCCTCTGCTGGTGAACTTATGAACTCGCTCACAAGTCCATTAAGATATTTCATTGTGAGTGGACATGGACATCTCTCCCTGTGCGTGCCTCAGTGACTGCCATGTCAAATTAGGACTTTTCGGTTTTTATACAGTGCCTCTAATGACAGTCATAAGTGTCAGTGCACAGTTTGGAGGCCGACACAGTGTCTGCAAAAGAATTCCCCGTTCTTCATCTATCGCCACACACACACAGCCATTAACCAGAATTGTAAAACATCCTTTAGTAGCAGAACTCTTTCCCGGAGAGAGCTGGAGGGTGGGTTAGTGAGGTCTGACCACGGCAGTTAACTTTACACATCAGCTAACACCCTCCAATCATAGGTGGAGCCGCTGGGACCACAGAACAGGACTGTAAATCAAAGCAGATGTTGTACAGGCGCGTATTAGGATGCGAAGGTTATGTCTCATAACAATGACACGTCCCTGGTGTTCCACGCGAAGAGAAACGGTGAGAAGTAGTGATACTGTAATTGACTTAGCATGTCGCCGTGCTGTGTGTAAGGCAGCCTGGTCAAGCCAGTGGCTAATGAAGGAAATCTGTGCCACGGATTGATATACAGGCTTAATAAATGTCAGACGTGATGCAGAATGCGTTAGTTCATGAGCTGGGATTTCTGAGAATCTTGTGTCGAATTCCGGCTGTCTTGACTACTGTGTGTAATTGGGTGAAGGATGCATATAGTGCTCTGGGTATGTTGTCAATTTTTTCTCCCATTTCCGTTTTTTAACGCCTTCTGAAACAAGTTGATTTGTACAAAGCTCATCGTTCTAAAAAAAGCTACAGGTGTGCTCTGATTGGCCAGCTATGCAGTGCATTGTGATTGGCCAAATACCATTATCGTCTGATAGAAATGTTACACCCCTTTCCATAATGTGATGCCGTATCCCAGTGCTATGACACAAAAACAATAAAAGCCTCTATAAATAAGACATTTGTTGCATCCAGTGAGGATTATCATGACTTAATTCTGTCCTTTTACATGTCGCGTTGCGCCGTGCAAGCATAACACCATGTTTGCATTCATGATCAGAGAAACGACAAACAACAAGCACTACCCTTCACAGCTCAAAACTCACGTTTGAATAGAAAGTAGCAGCTTCTTTTAAAAAGAAAATGTAACTTGAAGGTTGTGAGTCAGAAGTGCCAGACTGTCCTTGCAAACTTATAATTGCCTCTCTTTCTAGTCTCTGTGCACAGCCAGCATAGACTGCTCTGTCAGGTTCAGGAATCAGTCCTCCGTAAATGCACTAAGCACACCCTAATATTTGTGCTGAACTGTTCTGGAACAGTGTTGGAAATATAACTTAACACTAGTTGTGTCCCCTTTTGGAAGCACAATGTAGTTTCACAGTCATAATAAAACAGCATCTCCAGAACATGGCGCCCGCAGCAACACTACAGCCAGAATAATAGCTCCGCCTTCTTTCTTTGCATAAACATTTGGGTGGTGTTTGAAAATGATCCCACTCTGTGACGTAGAAAAGGGGGCGTGTTTCAATGAGTGAATCAGGGGGGTGTGGACAAGTCATATCTTTTATAAAGAATATCTTTATATAATATTTATATAAGTATGCCCAAAACATATGTGCTAAATTGATCTGAATATTTTATACCTATATATGGTTCCTCAATGCACATGAAAAAAAGTCACATGACTTTGTGCAATGGGATGGCATAACTGGACTAACCAGTAGACCGCACCAGTAGACCGTAGACATTGCACAACTTCTAAAATGTTACAACAATTATTTTGGTCATTGTGAAATGTGTGATCCAAAATCTGTCGTCAAAGTGGTTCGGTTTAATTACACAACTTACACAACTGCATTCCCAAACAGCAGGCATCCGTCTCTGAAAGTAAAATATCATGACTTCATATATTGCGTGCTCTGAAGTGGAAGTGTGTTATTATACATGCAAAAAGACCCACAGTGGCTTCTCCTACTTCAGCAAAGTACATTTTTCTTAGTGATATCTGGCCAGGATGCTAAAATGTAGTTCTTTTCACCTCACTGGATGGTGTTTTATTCACACGTTTTGAACATTACTACAATTTTGTGCTTAAGTTGACAACCTTGTATGGGAGCAAAGCTAATAGCTAACTAGCTTGATTTGATTTTCAGTTTTTTAAATAAAAATGACTCCATTTTTCAATGTAAAAAGAAATGTGAGTTTTCATTTCTGCAAAACAATGAATATCCAAGAATTCAATTGGGTGTTTATTTAGATTTTTTTCTTAACACTGTTTTGTATTCTGTTCTTTGTGGAATAAGCTCATTTTTATTAAAACAGCTATGCCGTTTGGAATGTAACTCTTTGAGTAAATCCATTTTGATTTTCAGCGGAGAACAATCTTTGTTTCATTGTTTAATGTTCACAGCAAACAGTCGTGGTCTAATGGATAGGGAGTTGGACTTGTAAGCCAAAGGTTGTGGTTCGAGTCCCAGGTCCGACAGGGATTGTGGGTGGTGGGAGTTAATTCCCAGCACTCTCTCCACCTTCAATACCAAGACTGCCACCCCCAAAACTGCTCCAGGTGTGTGTGGTTGTTCACTTCTCACTGCTGCACTTGAATGCAGAGCACAAATTCCTAGTATGGGAAACCATACCTGGCCACAAGTCACTTCATATCATTACATTCTCTTTCTTAAAAGCAGCTCTTTTTGACTGTAACTATGATCCAGAAAGGCGCTCACAAAGACAGAAATCTGCTTCACACATCAATACGTTCCATCCAAATAACTTACTTGAGGCATACTGGCTTCACCAATCTCCAACACGGCACAACGCTCATTTGACATTTTCCCTTGATTCCTTGTTGACTGTTTAGAATTTAAAAGAACACCTGAAGCTATGAATCAAATGTCAGGTGTGGCAGTGTAGTGGAACTATGTCAATACAGAGTGATATATGGCCTGCCGGAGGGTTTTTTGCGGGGCTAGGATCAGCGCTCAGGAGTGTCCAGATTATTCGACCATGACAGAAAGGGCACAGCATGAAAAGGTTTGGTGCTCTTGCTGTACCCAAGGGCTGGACAATGACATGACTGTGTTTTTCTTTCTCAGCAACTGTAATTGCTGAAATTGTCCCATCCTTTTTTTAAACATCATATATATTTTTTTTTATTCTCTAAAACTCAGGCAGGGTTTGCTGGTAAGCAGGTTTGGCAGCAGATATGGAGAGTCTGTTCAAAGGAAGCAGACTGGGTTTGAAGTGATGTCTGGGATGGTGCACAGTGCTCTGGCTGGTATCTTCAAGAGAAGCAGAAGTGATGGAGTTGTGATGTTTCTGGTTGATGGTCAGAACGTTCTCCCTCAAAGATGACGGCAAAATGCTACTTCACAGTGGGTTTGAATGCGTCTCATCTCCGGTAGCACATAAAAGGTCCTTGTAGTGGCGATATTTGAAGTCGCATGTTTTCTCTTTGGTAGGTTGATTTGTTTGGATGCTTTTCTGTTTTAAGCCTCATCCTAAACCGGGAAAACTCATCCAATGCTCCAGAAGGAAAAAAATATGCATTAAAAGCCAGGTTGTGAAAACTTTGCATGTGTACATTTTGTCTTATTTTGCTTAATTTATTTTTTCATTTTGTACTCCCCTTCAAGAGGCTGCAGAAGATAGTTGCGTGTTTCCCAGAAGACAAAATAAGTCAAATTTACCCTGCTCTTCAAATCCAACATTTTTCACCCCCTAGCTCTTAATGCATTGTTTTTCCTTCTAGAGCACCAGTGAGTGTTTGAACCTCAGTTATCCTTAGTGTGAAAAGTTGGATCTCAAAAGTGTACAGTCAGAGTTAAAATACACAAAAATGCTGCAAAACCAAATAAGTTTTGGGGCCTGAAGCGGTTTTCTGAAGAACAGCACTGTTCAGGACAAACAGGGGACACTAAAAAAACTGTGGATCATTCAGGTAAGAACACAGTATTAAAAATCAAGGGAGTGTAAACTTTAGAACGGGGTCATTTTTATAAATTCAACTATTATTTTCTCTTGTGGACTATATGTAAACAACTTTTATGCAAAATATCTTATTCAGGCCAGTACTAAATACACAATAACATGCATTTTGTATGATCTGACTTGTGTGCATGTATTGTTGTACAAATAGCATGTGCTTAGGACAAAGAAATAAATAAAATTTAAGTAGATATCTTTTACAAAGTAAAGGTTTAGCATGTTCACTTAGCACCTGCTGATCCAGATGCTACAACTACACAATCTGTTTCTTAAAATAACCTTTGTCTATTGACAGCCATTCAAAATCGGTTGTGTATTATTTCAACACAATTGCATATTATATTTTTATGCAACTCTGAAATGGATTTATATTTCTCCCGTTCTGTCGTCTTTGCTGACATAGTCATTGCTGTTTAATTATTTGAGAGTGTGTATTAATATTCTTGTGGCTCCAAAGCACTTACTTGGCATTTTCAGCTATAGGGCGACTGGCTTCAAACTTTTCACGTGCAAAGATGGCAGATTTCATATTTCACTTTCAGGGGGTTCTGTGTGAGCTAAACAACCATCATTGTGATTAATAGTGTTGCTAACATATAGCATTCTCCAGATATCATATTTCTCTCTTTGGCCATAACGATCTTGTTTTGTGTCATTTGTTTGCGGAGTTAGCTGCATTAGCCGATAGCATTCACCCGGTTTAGGGAGTAATGATGGCAGTGTTTTCATGGCCTTTCCTTTAGCGGGGCTCTTCACAATCAGGAGTGGATTAATGAGCGATGCGTGAACAGGCCTTGCAGTCAGACGAGGGTCAGCCCAAGAGGCGCTCGTTAAGAGAACATCACTCCGTCAATATTTCTTCATCTTTCCGTACCTCCTCTCTCTCACTCTCCCTCACTAACTCCCTCCCAAATTCATTTTGAAGGGCAGGTCATGTTATGCCTTTGAAGGAGCCTCTTCCCTGTCCTCTTTATCTGAGGCATTATGTATAAAGGCCCTGATGTGTATTTTACACCCTCTTTGGCATTATTAAGCCATTTTTCCCTCTTATCTGTGCTTTTCTATCTTGACACAAGGGTTAATCAGGTGGGATTGACGCTGAGCCTTTAAAACAAGCTCCCTGCTACCAGGGCTTCAGTTTTTTTTCCACGTTTTCTATTCTGAAAACCAGGCACTGTTGTGTACAGCCCGAAGTTTGAGAAAGTGTGGTCATGTAGATTTTAAAAGTAAGTCAGGAGTACAGGCAAAGGATCAGTGAATTGTACCGTGGCACCTCTTGGCGCACAGATAATACCAGGTTGAGTGCACATGGAGAGAGAATTAAGCCCATGCAGGGCAAAACCACCATGGTGCCATGATAGTCTGTGGCACAGATTGAACTGATCCTAAAAGCTGCTTTCATATCTGTTTGCCAGGTCTGTACGATCAGATGGCCTCAGTGAAGCAGGACAGTTATTGGGCATCAAACCCTGCAACCTAACTGCGCACATGAAAGCGCACACACACATGTACCGTACACATTCATGTACACTACCGAACGAACAACATCTGCTTCATACGGCAGCCGAAGTGCATGAGTCCATCTGTAATATGATTATGAACCTTACTGCGGGTTTGTTAGTGCGCATCTGTGTTATGGCCTAGAAAATACCTTTTATTTTTTTACTTGTTTGGTTTTGACGTTTTTATTTGGTAACTGAATCAGTCATCATGCTAATCCTGAATATTTGGTCCAACCCAAACTTCACATCCTGTAGTTTCTTTAACGAAACTGCAACCAAACAAACAGAAACACCTGGAATTGTATTGGAGTAACTTTGCAGCTATATGTCAACTACCAGTTGTTAGACTATTAGTAGACTGTCTGATTAGTATCGTTCCGGGTAAGAACTTTTTGCTTTTTGCTCGCAAAGGTCCGGGACTTGGGTGCTGAGCATGCTGATTGGTTGATTTAGTTTAGAGCGTTTCATGCTCACAAGTTACATTTTGCAAGCAAAGTCCAAACTACAGAGGATGCAAGTCTGAAATTTTCATACTTGGTATTGAGAAACAATCACAGACATACTGTATGTCACCAGACTATTTGCCTTATCTTCTCTGGATGGAAATATGTAATGAGTTACAGTTTACTCCTTACAGTTAGTAGAATCTCTAAAGTGGACTCAGTCTTTCTATATTACTAATGTCTGAAGGCACCCACAAGGGGGGATGTGTTCTTTTGTACTCTGTAACAAAGTGCAATGGAATGGAACATAGTAATATTTAAGAGTTAAATTTGAACCACATTTAACTTGATACAGCATCTTAAAAATGCAGTGCTAATGACGTAAAAAAAACTGTGACTAGTAGCATAGTGATGAGAGACGTCTGCTTTGATGTTGATGTTCAGACCTCTTTGTTCCAGTCTAATAGACATCACATCTCACAGCAGTTAGCTTTAGTTTTACATTTCATTTTAGAAGCTTAAAAAAAAATCAGGCCATTGCTTTATCAGGTCGACTCATTCCTCCATAACCTCTTTCCTGATGGTGGAGGTCATTTGTTCCAGGCCACAAATTTGTCATGATTCCCGTAGGCTATATGGGGGTCAGGTGCATTGTCCATCCCTCGGGTTAGGTGACCCAGCTCTCCTTGAGAGCTTTGAAAGACCCAAATCAAAACTCTCTGGTCCTGCTATTTCGCTTTGGGCGCTGGGAGTCTTGCACCAGACAGATGAGAAAGCATTGTTTTTAGTGGAAATGGTGGCCCAGCAAGGCTGATCTGACTGACAGCTCCCCGCTGATAGAGCAGAAAGCGTGGCCGGCTGAAAATCTGTCTTGCAGGCTGCAGGGCCATCTGGACCTTCTGCACGCTAAAAGGTTGGACACGGTTTGAGGCGACATCACAAAGCTGTACACAGTTCATTTTAGATGGGCGGGGGCTTCGTCAGCAGTTTCTTCGGTTCGCCTTTTTGTTCGCGCAGAAAGAAGGAAAAGCAAACTGTAAAACAACGCAAACAGAAATGAAAGAGCGGGCTACTTGTAAAGCCAAGGCCAGAGATAGAAACAGAGAGTTTAATAGCATGGGTGACCGAGAACAAACAGGAGTGAAATGTGTGGCACTGTGGGTACCTGCCACTTTGAGATTTTCCAAAGCTCCCGCGGCAGGCTTCCAACGGATATTGATTTTCAAAGAACCCACCCCGGGCAGCAGGGCGGAGGATGATATAGCCGTGGAAAGACACTATTAAAACTTGGTGAATGAATTGTTAAATACCTCTATAAAGAAATAGAAGACATGCCCCCATTTCTTTGCAGGCACGGGTGCTCTGTTGGGCCCTGATAAGCCGTGGGGGGAGGTTTCTGGAGAGATGGCCCTCACATGCGTCGTCGTATGATTGGATTCTCTCAAGCTGGAGATTGTAAAACGCAGAGTCGTCACAGCCGCAATGGGAGGAAATATATGATGCTTGCGTCATACAATGGAAGCAGTTAATTGCAGGAGTGTTATCCAGAGTTTGAAGTATATTGGGATTTATTGACATGGCCTGTGCAATAAAACCGTAATGATATAAATGCTAATTTCGTAATGATGTGAGATTGCTTCATTTTTTTTCCTTGCATGACTTTGTTGTTATTGTCTGTTAATCACTACATATCAATGTACGAGGTATGCATTGTAGTGCATCGGTCCACATTGAATCTATGCACTTTTGTGCATTTTAAATCACCATTCAGTGTGACATTTTGGATTATGTAGAGGGAGAGAAAAATAGAAAAGCATGTTGTTTCTGTGTGGGGAAAGCTGGTTGCTAAACAGGGTGTGCTCTTCTGGTTCTCATACTGTGGAGCTAAATCCTAACCCTCTGCCTGTCTGCTCACCTGAGTCTGAAGAGCAGGCAGCAGAATTGTCTCCACACGCTTTTCCCTGCAGAGGAAGTCATGCATTGCCAGGACCCTTTTGTCAGCAAGAAGCCCCCAAGGGATAGACTTCTGGGTCAGGGATCAGTCAAGAAAATTTCCCTGTTGACATTTGTGTTCCTGGCACAATATTGACTTCTGAGGAGAGATGACGACAGCAGCGCTACTGACATTCTACGTTACCTTGGGAATACGAGTTCTGGAAAGAGAGTCGTAATGAAAACTGTTTAAATGTTGTGCAGTTGATGGCTTATTTGTAATAAATCTTTGATCATTATAACTCAAACCGCTACTTAAAGGGTCACTCACCCTCATGTCGTTCCGAACCCATAACCATAATCTTCGGAACATGAATACGTCAAATATGTGAAATGCGGAAGACTTGAGTCATGAAAGAAGAATGGAAAGAGTAAATTGTCATTTTAGTTTTCTTTGCGCAATAAAACCGATATACCGTTGTTGTACTGCGTTTCTGGACCTGTATCATTGCCAGTTGTGTTGCTGTCTATGGAGGGTCAGATGGTTCTCCGATATCATCAAACATATCTTAATTTGTGTTCCTAAAATGAACGAAGGTCTTATAGGTTTGGAACGACATGAGTGAGTGATTATTGACAGAATTTTCATTTTTGGGTGAATTTACCCTTTAAGCCTAAAGGCCTGTTCACACCAAGGTCAATAACTGTAAGCATAAAAATGAAGAGTCCATCCACAACCATAACCATAAAGACACAATGAAACAAAATCACTGAAATCTCTTTCAGATTTTTTTGCTCAGCGTTAGAAACATTGGCAGCCAATCAGAATCTTTCTTTAAAGAGCTCGATCTTGAGTGGCGATAAAACTGCAGTGTGAGCTTCAGTGTTGGGAGTAACGCGTTACAAAAGTAATACGTTACAGTAATAAATAACTTTTTGCTGTAACGCAGTAGTGTAAGGCATTACTATTCAAGTTTCAGTAATATTTTACTCGTTACACTTTCAGTAATGCTTGCGTTACAACACACTTTTAGCCGAGATTTTAATTGTTCAAAAAACACCAAGACACCACATTAATGAATAAAAAATGCCGCAAGTCTGCTCTATTTTCTGTTCGTGGTCAGTTATTATCCATGTGTGGCGTCCAAGTTTGTAAATGAATATTAAAGGACAGCTTCATATATATACAGTATGTGTAGAGCGCTCTCGCTCTCGCTGGGGTAACCTTGTATGTGTGACGCAGTCAAGTGAAGGCGTATTTAGGGCAAGTTTTACAGAAGTGTTGCAAGGCTACTGGCCAAACAGTGGGAATTATTTCAGCCTCTGTGTCCGAGGCTAATAGCTCCGCCCCGCTCGAACTGGACAGTGGTCCTTCTACCAAAACAGCTCATACTGTTTCAGCTATTAAAATAATTCAGTTTTTTGTGTAATGGAAAATAATATTTCGTTAATTAACTAAAATTTTAGTTAATTAAATTTTTTTATTTTAGCAATTTAACCTTTTCAAATCATCACAGCTTGCCTAAAATAAAATAAAACATTTCAAGCATATAACCCTGTTTAAACGTTAAACCTGCGCTGTAATAACACATGTGCGACGGTATGATGGTGTCTTTGTGAGGAGAATCTAAAGCAGACTTTTGCAGAACACGGAGGATCCAGTGCAAACACTTGTGTTTTTTCCAGTGGAAACAAAAAGGCAGACGGCGTCATTTTTTCTGATAGGCTAAAGGTAGGAGTAATACCTCATTCTGAACTGTTAAGGGTCTACTTTTATTTGTGTGTCCACGCAAAAAATAAAAAAATGACAAAAACCAAAACTCGGCGAAAAAAAGACATTAAAACAAAAAGACAAAAATTAACAATTAAAAAAGCTTTGAATGACCACTTAGCAAAGAAAACAAACAAAAAACAAAAACAAAAAACCTATTTCATTTTAATTTTAATCCATAAAGATGACTCAAGGTGCATCAGAGGAGATGCCGAGTCAGGAAATGTATCTTTTGACATGGACTCAGAAAACACTAAATAACTGAAATATCTTCCTACTATTTTCCTCGGACATATTCCTGGTAATTAGG
>JAUMHQ010000041.1:724091-735396 GCA_032361165.1 Enteromius paludinosus | reverse complement strand
ATATAAAATTGTTTAATGTAATTGTTTGCACCCTGCTTACTGTATGCATGCTGTGGTAGGCTACTTGTGTGCAGACCTATATAACCTGTATTTAAAAGAAAAAGACAAATATATAGTAAACAAATGTACATCTTTTTTTATTTATTTATTTTAAAAATTGTATTTCTCTTTTTGTAAACTGAATTCTTGAATGATCAGTTATTTTTTAACCTGTTTGCCCTTTGACAAGCCAGATAGCGTATGATTTCAAGCTTTTGTTAATCATATAATCAAGATGAACATTGCTCCAGGGATGAGCTCTCTTTAGCTCTATAAACCAGGGTTATTTAGTTGCAGTACATTATTTATTTATCTATCATTGAGGGCTTATAGAATACGTCTAATTAATTAGTACAATTATTGTTAATTTATTAAAACTAATTTCTCCACGAATACAGGTGAAGGTCAGATCAGACCACTAGATGGCGTTAAAGTCTTAGATCTGACAAGGTAGGAGCTGTGCATTCATAATATGCTTCTCAACCAATATACACAACAATTTTACTTGCTTAATATATGTATAAATACAGGGTTTTGGCTGGACCTTTTGCTACAATGATATTGGGAGATTTGGGAGCTGAGGTGATCAAAGTTGAGCGACCAGGTATGGTTCATGTAAATAGTAAAAATCTTGTAAGATGTTGGCAACATTTCAAGTATTAGATTCATCCCAAAATGTAAAATCTGCAGTTATTTCCTCTCTATGAAGTTATATTTCCCAGTGTTTTTAGTATGCTCAAAGTGAATCAGAACTGGGGCTTAAAAACTCTTAAATAATAAAGATACCTGTTTGCTTGTGTATATATATTAAACTGTTTGACCAAGCATCCCCCAAAAGCAAATCTTTGGAGGTAAGTAACGCTGTTTCCGTGTAAATGGCTGCACGATAATGACTTTTATCATATTAAACGCTTTGTGTTGCCTGAAAATGATTCTTTTGTGAGATCTGAACAGTGTGGGACGGTAGTTTTTCTGACCGATGAGCTGTGAATGTGTGACAGGCACAGGAGACGACACAAGAGCATGGGGCCCTCCGTTTGTGGGTGAAGAGAGTGCTTATTTTCTGAGCGTGAACAGGAACAAAAAAGTACACTCCGGTTTATTCACATTTCATCAATTTTTAACTTTTAGACGGCATGAGATCTTTATTACCGCCGTTGTAATTGTGATTTCTTTCTTGCAGAGCATTGCCGTTAATCTTAAAGATCCAAAGGGGACCAAACTTGTAACTGAGGTAAAAGTTGGACATTTATTTTTGTTCTTCACTGCATTACATAACATCTGTTGTTGGATATATTTAGGCTTGAACACCTTGTCTGCTGCACTACACTGTCTTTTTTGTCAGCTTGCCAAAGTCTGTGATGTTCTGGTGGAGAATTACTTGCCCGGGAAGCTGAACGAGATGGGACTTGGGTACGAGGAGTTGAGGAAAGTGGCCCCTCAGCTCATCTATTGCTCAATTACAGGTGAACACAATATTTGCAGTCTGAAAATATTCCCTAGTATAAGCTACTAGCACGATTTCTGCTGTGATTATGAAAAAGTTGCATCGTATTGAATTAAATACTAACTTTAATGAACAGTAAAATCTATTCATTAAAGGAGTAGTTCTGGTGAACACAAAGGAAGATATTTTGAAGAAAGTTCAAACCAGGCTGTTTTGGGTCACCACTGACTTCCATCGTATTTCTTATTCCTACTATGGCACTCAATGGTGACCCAAAACAACCTGGTTTGAACTTTCTTCAAAATATCTTCCTTTGTGCTCACCATAAAAATAAATTCATGCAGGTTTGGAACTACTTGAGTGTGAGTAAATGATGCCAGAATTTTTCTATTCCTTTAAACGTGATAAACGATGTCCTTAATGTTTCTGTCCTGTGATGGGACAGCTTACGCGGAAGCTACAAGGACTTACTACTTCTAAATAAATGCCATATACCAGTAATAACCAGGGAAAAAAGCCAAACAAACCTTTTGATCAATTCAGGACTTTTCACTATAAACAAGTCCGAAATTCATTTGGACTTTTATTTTGAAATGTTACCATTGCCTGATGCTCATTCAAAAAGATGAGACAAAATAAGCATAACATACAACCGTTTACAACTATATAAACACCATAAAGTAAATATTGTTTATCATATACTCTTGGATATTATGACTGGGCATTAATGCATGTTATGTATTGTTAGTAAACTGCTCTGATAGCAAAAGTCTGTAGAGTGTGCAAAAACAGCAGCTTGTTTCTCCATCCCCAAATTTTTTATATTAAGTGTTTTAATACTGTTATATTATGACATTTAAGATTTTTTTTTTCAATTGAATAAAACTGATGTTTTTACACAACTTAAAGACCCAAAGTGATTTTTTTTTACTTGCAAACATGCTCCTAAATAGATTTTACAGTTCTGTTTTGAGTTGCAAGGGAGGGTAAAATGCATACAATATCAAGCCCTGGTTTAAAAAGAAAAGAAAAATACAAATAAACACGCACACACATTTTATTATTTTTTATTAAACTTTCATATGTGGAAAATTATATGAGAAGCAGTTTACATCTTAATGGTTTTAGCATTTTAATTTAGATTATTTTAACATTAATAGTTTCTTTTATTAAAAAAAACAAAAAATCAACACTTTTTGTTTTTGTATTCTTGAGGCCCTATTGGACCCCGGCTCCCTGGTTAAGAACTGCTGCTTGTTGAGGAGATGTGTGCCATTGCCCATGTGTGATGCAGTCCATAGCATGAATGAACAGAGAAACTAGGTGTGTTTGTATAAAAGGAGGAAGACAGCGGCAACAAAAAGCTGCTTACATATGCAGTTATATATGCAAAAGCCCATGTTTTCCGTACTGTGGACATGGTATTCTAAATCTGGCCTGCTTTTAACCTGTAAACCCTAATGTTTTCAGTTGCACGGCCCTTATGAAAAGGCTAATTTACTTTACTGTCTGATTTTTTTTTTTAATCACACTCATAAACAAAGCCACGCTCTACTTGAAAATTGTTCTGTAGCCACGCTAATCTGAAGCGCATGGGCACTGTCACCACGCTGGCTGCTTTGGTGATTGGTTCCACGTGTCAGGCACCCATAAATCCTGCAGTCAAGTCACACTTGATATGGACATGGAAATCAGCATTTCTGTAGACAGCCACGCATCTCTTTGTGCGTCAGAAACCTTGTAAAAGTTCACCAGTTTTGGTCAAACTACCATGCATTTTTCCCGATTATATAGGTATAAAATATTTTACTACAGATTGCATCTGGATTTGATACTGATTCAGAACTACTGAGAACATGATGTAGTGTAGTTACGTTTCAACATCTATCAGCACTCAAAAAATTCGAACCATTCAAATAAGTTCAGCAAACAATACTGTTGGCAGTTGATCTTAGTTGTTACATTGTGTCAACACTGCAATGGCATCTCTTGCGGTTAGCAATGAATTGCACTCAAAGACTGCGTTTTCTTCTGCTGTTCTATGTAAGATCACAAATCACAGCTGAATTCCCATGTCTCGCACTGCTTATAAAGACCTGGAGGCGTAACCCACAAGACCTCATTAAATCGTGGATGCTGGACAGTTAAATTGGAATGATTTACTGTGCTCGTCCTGTATCGTTTAATTTTCCCCTTCTGAAAGGACTTTTCACTTTCTTTTTGAGTGTAAAATCAGTCTGGAATGCTTAGTTTCAACAAGTTGTTTGATTTGATATTTGACAGGCATTTTTAGGTCAAGCCTCTCTGGTCGATTGTCATCATGTGGTTTTGCTGACCCATTGGTTTCCTTAAATCTGTGGATATCAGTAGATTGATTAATTAACTGATTGATAATGCATTAATTCATTCATTCATACATTCATTGATTAATACATAAATTTATACATGCATTCGTTGATTCATGCAATAATGCATTTATTCATTCGTCCAGAAAATTCTAACAGATTAGATCAAATTAAAGCTGCACTGTTGACGCAAACTGCTCATTTCCCTCTCAATTACTTTTGGCCAAAACTTAATTTGTTCTGTGTTGACTGTAATAGATATGGTAGATAGGAATTTATTTTTAGGCTTTCTGTGGCATCTAGAGAATGTTGATTAAATTGAAGCCAAGGCTGCTTGACAAAGTGGAAACACTGAACAAGTTATTAGATATTAGGAACTATTCTATCTAACATTAGAACTTTGCATCATGAGTATCTATTTTACCATCTGAAATGGCGAGAAGCTCACAGGTCTTGTCAGGAAAGTTCTTAAAATCATTAAATGGTGTCGTGATTTGCTTTGGAAAAATCACTTATTCTTATGCACCAAAAATATTGTGTATATGTATAAAATTTACATTATGGTTACATTCAGTCATTAAGCAGACACTTTTTTTCAAGGTGACTTTCATATGAGGACAATGAAAGCAATCAAAATCAACAAAAGAGCAATAAGTGCTTTAACAAGTTTCGCTTACAGCATCTTAATTCTTTTGTACGTAGTACAGTTACGTTTTGCTCAATTAATATATCAAAAAAAGTTATTATTCAAAGCAAGCAAACTTTTCTTAATTTTAAAGGTTAATTTGCTGTCACACCCATTTTAATTTAAAAGTGATAGAAACAACCAACTATCATGCCTTTTCCCTCACATTTAAATCTTTATTACAAGAAATCTGGTGGTTCATAAAAAACATTTTTTCTATCTCCACGAGTGTCATCTATCATGTCTCCTTGCTTAAAGGAGTCATACAAAGCCAATTTTCCACTAGCTTATATGGTTCTTTAGGGTCTTAATGGAAAGTTTGTTATATAGATTACTTTGAAATTTCTCAAATATAGTGTAAAAAACGCTAATTTTCCCCTGTCAAAAAATGCTCTTTAGAAACCACTCTGTTCTGTGTACTTCCCCTTTAAATCTTCACGAGCTCCGCTGACCCCGCCCCTCTTTTCCGAGGCACTCTCGGAAGATCTTTATTTAGCGTATTCAAGGTGATTTGCAAAGGTTCATTAAAAGACATTATACTCTTTGCTTCTGAAGGTGAGGCTGGATCATGAATGATTCTCGCGAACATAAACGCATTTCGGTTGATCAAGGGCACGTTTCCCTTTAGAACCAGACGTAACGTTAATCCTCTGCGTCTTCAGTCACTCCGATGTCGGGGGTAAATGACTACTGCTATGTTCATTAATACATTCAACAACAAAACACCTCAATTTCTTAGGAGTCCTGCTTGTCTCTGCGTCTCAGTCTGATGACGGCTCACTCAGGGCGGGTCAGAGGAAAGACAATAGTTCAGTCTGTGTGACACGCTGCTGTCAATCAACTATTATGGGAGTGGCCTCTGTTGGTGTGACGCCACACCAGCATGCATTTGAGAATGGCTTGATTTCAGAAGAGGCTACTTATTTTTATTGAATTAAAAGAAAACTACTGGTGGATCTTTATCATTGTAGGGTGGTTGTGCACACACTCCCAACACACATTGCAGTCCAAACAGCTTGTAAAAGTGCATGGGGCACCGGATGACCCCTTTAGCTAAAAGTGTATTTTTCCTTGCTTTAAACCAGATGTGTTGACTCTGAAACACGGTAGACTTTAATTATGTACATTTATAGTGTAAGTAGTGTCAATCTATGTTCATATTTACAGCGAACAATGAGCTGTCCCTTCAATTCAGCGCATGCAGCTCAGCAGAAATAGACTACTCCGTATGCACTGCTCTGGGTAGCATTGCCGGGCCGCATCCGTGCACAGTGTAAATGTGCTAACCTGTTAACATAGGCATAGAAAAAACTGCCTGTGCTCTGCAAACGTTAGATCCAGTGCTAGAGGTCTGCTGTGGCCCTCTTGTTGAAGACTTTAAATCTTTGCTTTAAGCAAATATCATTACCAGTCTCCTGCTTGACCACGTGAACTGTGATTAATTGGACACCCCAATCAGGAATAACGGAAGCCATTCATTTATGGCTGGTTTGTATCTCACATGCAAGCAGTCTTGTCTAATTTATTTGTAATGGGCCTTGCAGTGGCATGCCGTCAGTTGATTTATTGACATCCTTTGGTTTATTGCTTCAGTCCTGAGGGGGCAAAATTGTGGTCCAGTAGCAATTTGGGAGTGACCCATTTTTTATTTTGGCCCAATTTTGTCAGGAAGCGGCACTGCGTAACCTATACATTGTGATTGCTTGTGCAAATCCCAGCGGAGGCTTAAAACCATGACTTGGCAGACTAGAACATCTTTGATACGAGACATAATTCGCCTTGTGCTCCGAAAAAAACAAGGTCCCACACATGGGAGATTAATCAGATGTTGACATCAGCGTTGTCAGGAACCATGGGATTTGCCATTGCTGGTGTAACGATGACCAAACTTGGCCCGAGAGTGTTGAGTCTTGGTCTGTTTTTTGCTATGAAAGGTTTTTCTTGTTGCTGCAGGGTTAAAGTATGGAGCATGCTCATTATATGCTTGAAGTACTCTTCCTTTCGTCATAAATATTATCATTTGGGTAATAACAGTTCTGAGCGATCTGGGTTTTTGGATGAACCGATAGAACTTTGAATGGAACATCTAGTACACTCAATGGTTTACCTCATCTAAAGTTTGTGCATTTTTTATTTTGACTTCTCGTTTTACGCCAAGTCATCCATTTATTTACTAGCGATTCCACCATTTAAGCAAAGCTAGTCATTCCATTGAGCCATAATGTCGAAGAGGGTGGTATAATTTTTTATAAGGAGTACATCTCTTATGGTACATGCAGATATGAAGCAAGCGTTTTTTGGGTGAGACACGCACTGTCTAGTCTGGTTAACGTGGAATAATCAGGCTGGGTTATACCCTGATGAGTATAGAGAAGGAGAACCACAGACTGGAGATGGTTGAGGTCTCATGGTGCTCGGCGTCCACAGAAGCGACAAAGCTCCCTGTTTCTTTTTATTATTGGGGTTTCATTTCTTTACAGCAAGTTAAAGAGGATTAAGTGGCGTCTGAGAACGCGAGTTATTTTCAGCATATGTCCTTCATTAGATGGATCCCCACACCAAAATGTGCTGAGGTTTGGCATTGGATGCCTTTCACATTGTGTCAAAGCTGGCAGTGGAGAAACCTGGGCTGTAAAAGCTATAAAAGCTAAAATACAAATTTTAATAAATAGTTTTGCCTTTTTTTTTTTTTTTTTGCTAAACGTTTTCACCCTCAGGCCATCCAAGATGTTGAGTTTGTTTCTTTATTTGAAAAGATTTAAATAAATGTATCATCACATTAGTTGCTCACCAGTGGATCCTAAGCAGTGGATGGGTGCCGCCAGAATAAGAGTCCAAACAGATGATTGATAAAATAAATAATATAATAAATGCATCACAATAATCCATGATGATTTGTAAGGGGTAATGTACCCAATTTCAGTTACATTATTAAATTATTAATTTTATAATGCATTTATGAAAAGGAAAAGTGTAGGTTAAGAAAAAAAATATCCGTTGTTGGTTGGATTTTGAGATGTGGGAGAAGCAGATAAATGCACGCTTGTCAGCTTCACCAGAAAGACGTGTGTTATTTCACAAGAAGATCAGAGGCATATTTTTTCAAGCACATAAATGATAATTAAAAAAAAGCATGGATGAAATGCATTTAGAAAATATATCGTGTGAAGTTTCATTTCAAACCTACTTCAAAGATGAAATAATTACTCAAAATAAGGACTGTTTTCAAATAAGTTTTACAAACAGTCTCCTGTTGCCATTGGTCGAGTAAAAAGGTAGCTCCGCCCCAAAATCATTGGTTGAGCTTTTGCAGGTCAGGATTCTCAATCAGACGGACCAATATTTTGACAGTGCTTGTTTTGGTCACCGTTGACTTTATAGTATTTTTTCCTAATATGGAAGTCAATGGTGACCAAAACAGCCTGGTTCCAAACTGTCTTCAAAATATCTTCCTTTGTGCTCAGCAGAACAAAGAAATTCATCCTGGTTTAGGGTGAGTGAATGATGAGAGAATTGTCATTTTTGGGTGAACTATATCTATATGCTAATATCGGTGTGGTTAAAGCAATGACTGAAGCAGTGATTAAGAGAATGTTTGAGTTCCAGATATCTTTACACCCCTTTTTGTGGTGGTTGTCGTTGGTTGTAACATCACAGTAGTGAAAGAGATGCTATGAATACAGCATGCTTGGGTACTATATCTGAAGTACTGTGACAGTAAAGAAATGAAATGAATGAATGAATTCATTTTTAGCACTATTTACTATACACATCGTTGCAAAGCAGCTTTACAGGAAATTAAGTTTCTACAATGTTTATATATTGTGGAAAGTGAATATATTTAACTTATTGCACAATTTGGTAAAAGTGAATAATTGTAGCTGTGATAAATGATATGAATGTGATTTCAGTTTGTATTTTTATAATAAACTATTTTTCGTCTGGTGTGTTTTCAGCCTACACTTCTGTTGGAAACATGATTTATTTGAAATATCTAATATAATACCATTTTTATACACTCTTTGCATACTCTGGCGTACGGGTGAAAAGCGATGCATTTGTTATGCTTATTGTGTGCATCATAGCTCTTTAGTTCAAATCTATCTCAACAGTGATAACCTGAAGGTTTCCCGAAATGGCTTGGTTCCCTCTTTCAATGAAGGCGTCGTGTTTTATCATCTGCCAGGCCAAAATACAGTCCAGTTAATCTTAGAAAAGTAAAAGCGTGCACCTCTCCTCAACAACTGTAATGATCTTGAACAATACTGTAAAAATGCTTAACATTTGTAATTTAACTAAAAAATACAATCACATTTAAGGATTTTTTGCAAGTTAATAGTATAAATTGAACAAATGAATGTTCTTTTTTCCTAATTTTTGTTAGCATGGTGCAGTAGACTTAGTGTTTTGTGTGACATGTCTCACAAAGCAGTCTAAAAGCAGATTTTGGTATTCAGGTAGATTGGTATTTTTACAATGCATCACTTAATGAGTCAATACATGTTTATCTATATTTATCGTGAATTTGTGGCACATTTTTCACTTTTGCACAATTCTTTTTTTTTTTTTTTAAATCCTTCAATCTGAGTATGAGCAGTAGTAATAGCGATGGTTGAATTAGCAAACGCAAGTAATTAAAGCAAAGAGAGAAGGAAAAATGTTATGAAGTGATACTGCTTTGTAAAAAATACTTGCACAAACTCTGGCGAGCTGGCTGCTGTTTTCATACTAGGGCATGACAGATTTTCCTTAAGCCTCCCATACCTCTGCCAAGGAAATAAACACATCCATAGATGTTTACCTCCTGTGAGTCAAAAGTCTTAGAACTGCGGTGGAGTTCCTAGAATCAAATTAATCTGGCTGCTCTGATGATAATAGAAATGTAATCGGGTCTTTGCCCACATTCTCTCTGGACATGTGTGCTCAGCTGCAGGGATTTCTAAGAGTTACACAGGCCGTATTGGCACAGCAGAATATGCTGGAGATTGTAGCTCCGACTTGCTCATGTTACACCAAACTGTGAGCTGTAAGCACATTTTCATCTGACACGTATAATCAATAACAACGTCTGTTAATTTGTTCAGGATATGGACAGACGGGCCCCGAGTCACACAAGCCTGGTTATGACTCCATTGCGTCTGCGGTGTCTGGTATGATGCACATCACTGGTCCTGAGGTGAGGGCAATGTTCTGATGTGCTTGCAATTTATAGCATCAACAAATCTACTACATCCTATTTTAGGTCTTTAAAATTCAGTTTATTCTGTTTTAAGGACGGAGACCCCGTCAGGCCAGGTGTTGCTATGACGGATCTAGCCACAGGGTTATACACTCAGGGGGCCGTCATGGCTGCTTTGCTTCAGCGACAGAAAACAGGACGAGGCCTTCATATAGACTGCAATCTTCTGTCTTCACAGGTATGACATTTATTTATCTGCAGACAAAAGCAGGCAAGTTCACCCAGAGATGAAAATGTACTCGCCCTCAGGTCGTCTGAGTTGTAGATGAGTTTGTTTGTTCATGGGAACAGATTTGGCAATGGATGCTCTGCAGTGAATGGGTGCCGTCAGAATGAGAGTCATCACAATAATCCACACCGCTCCAGCCCATCAGCTAATGTCCCGAGAAAACAAAAGCTGCATGTTTGTAAACAAATCCATAAGAGTTTTCATTGTAAACCATCATTTCTGACCAAAGTCCATAATAGCGCTTCCTCCACACATCCACAGACATATTTGTTTTGGACTGTTTTCTGACTTTTTCACCGAAGAAAACAATGTTTTAGATAGAGGACAACTTATTTTAGCCACAAGCAACAGGTTAAACACACCTTAATGCTTCATTTCTCAGGACATTAGCTGATGGACCGAAGTGGTGTGGATTATTGTAATGTGTTATCGGCAGTTTGGCCTCTCATTCTGACGGCACCCATTCACCGAAGAGCATTTCTCCAGATCAGCTCCCACAAAGAAATAAACTGATCTACATCTTGGATGACCTGGGGTAATTGCAGTTTTAGAAAATTTTCATCTTTGAATGAATTTTAATAAGTAACAAAAATATAATTTACCAATCATGCCTGCAGAGAGGCATTTAATAGCTAATGCTAATAAAATGAATAATTCTATTCATGTTTTTAATCATAATCTAAAATAGGTTTAAAAAATATTTTAGCTTATTGTCATTATTACATTGGCCTCTGGAATGTTTGATTCTAATTTCGGTCACAAATGACACTGCTATGTCTCTTTACTCTCTCATAATAAAATGATCAGTAGTTTGCCTCTTTATTAATACATTTTGGAGTATTAATAATGTAAGGTTTCCACAAACTCAATAAACTATATAATTTCTCATTCAGAGAACATTTAGAGATGCAGATATGCATATGGAGGCGGAACCGGCGATAGGACGATTTTTGATTGTGGACGGTAAAAATTACTCCACGATCAGCTTTTTAAGGAATATCGTAGTATCGTGTTATTTCATCATCTCCATCTCAATATGCTGCACAACACGACACACATTCACATCAGTGTTAACTCAGACACTGCTTCGCAATCAAAAAAGTACATTATTCTCTTTAAAAGTCTTGCTGATTAAACATTTGATATGTGTGCTGTCAGGACGCGCTTTTCCAGCGCGTACACCTGAAGCGCGCACGCGCACTAAAAGCCTGTCAAATAGCGCCCAATAACTGAACTAAGATATCTATCACATGTGATTGTGGTAATACTGTCACAAACACACAGCGTTAAACACAGGTGCTTGTGTCTAAAGAGAAAAACG
>JAUMHQ010000041.1:642834-657107 GCA_032361165.1 Enteromius paludinosus | reverse complement strand
CACGAGACACAACAGACCCGCTAGATTTAAATCAGCACAGCCAGCGAAGGATCGGACGCAACGGTTTTGTTTGAAGAAACGCACCTTTTTGTGGCTGTTTCGGGTCTATTGAGGAAGTACAGATGTTCCTCTTGTTGATACCGAGGAGCGGATCCAGCGAGAGCTTGATGGGGCGACGCAGAATGAAAAATACTACATTGTTGTGTGTTTGTTTGTGGCGCATTTACGATGATGTCACGGGAGTGGAGGCGGCGCAACTATGACGACACGTGAATTATCCCGCCCACTCTAAAGCGGTACTAAACTGCACTGGAAATGCAAACCGAGCCGAACTGTGCCGTGCCTTACCGTAACGAGCCGAGTCGTACCACGCAGTGGAAAAGCGCCAATATTAATACAAATTCCAATGCCTCAATTTTTTTAAATGCCAAGTATGCTTAACTACAGTAACATAAATGATGACTTACTGATGTGAAATTACTGTTAAACCTCATTTGGAGTAGTTCTTTATTACGCAATGCAACGTAAAATCTACCTAATAATAAGGATTGTATGATATCTGTATGATTTGATTTGTCTTTAAATACAATACATTTAAAATGCTCCTAAAGTATACGCAATAGTTGCACTTTAGTTCACACTCAAATACGCTTCAGTATATCATTAAAATGCATTAAAGCATTGGTTGTTCCAATTTAGCCAACTTTAAGTATAACAGTTTAGTATGCAATTGCAGGGTGTTTTTAATAAGCACATAAATATGTTAATGTATGCTCAGCACAAAATAAATGCATTTCAAAAACATATTTTCCCGCTAGTCATCCATTCATCTATTGATTTTAAGAAATTACGCATTCATACGTTTTTCTCCAGACCACAGGTTCTGCAGAGGGTCTTGTCTATGATATCATTTCTTAATGTGTTATTAATAGTTGTCGCTAAAGTGAATTGAATGTGCTTAAGTTATTTTGAGGAGTAAGGAGCTGCAGTTGTTCATGTCTAATCGAGTGCATACAGTACTTGGCTAGCAGGCTGTTTCTGGAGGAATTTGGTTTACCTCCATTTGCCTACAAGATGTATAGTGTCCCTTGCTGGCCCCCCCCCGATCATATCTGCCATGCTGTTATGGTCCAGCCAGCAGCAGATCCTGTTGTCCAACAGCCTCGTCACACCCCCAGACACACATTCCCTTATCCTCTCTCCAAAAGAGGAAGCAGCCCAGACCGCAGAGGAGCTTCCTGTGTGGCTGCAGATGGGAAACTGCAATTAGCAAGAAGAGAATTTCGTTCTCTTCTCCATCTTTTTCCCCTCCCAAATCTCTCCCGTCCTTCCTCGTGTGACAACTGTTACAACTCTCCCTTCTCTCGTTTTAACACATCTCTTTTAGTCATTAGCAGGCTTATTAAATCATAACCAACACTTAGAGTGCTGCTTTTCAGGTCGAGCATCTCCCATCATCCCCTCAGGAACGAACCCCTTATGACCTTCCCTTCTTAAAAGTAGCGCTTAGACCCCACTGCTCATCCAGATTAGCATCTACAGCCATCTGCCATGCCGGCGCCCACCAAAGCAGAGATTTTCCTGTGTGGTCGTCTGTAGTCGTCCAGAAATTGCAAGAAACCAATCATGGCTTGATAGGCCACACCTACGATGTCACCAGTTGTTTCAGCCAATCAGATCAGTTTTTTCTTCTTCTTAAACATTGCTAAACTTTTCATAGTTTTTGTGATGACTCTTACACACATGCGCTTGTGGTCCCAAACCAGACGGACACGCTCCCTCACTTGTGCTGTCCAGACAGGTGCTGGAGCCATAAAGCACAAAGAGAACGTGTGTACTGTGCCTCATCTAGAGAACACGCGTTATGTTCCACTGACTGTACCGAGTATCCTGTGTAGTGTACTCGCTGGACAATTTTCCATTCTTCCAAGTGTTTTAGCTGTTCTCTAACATATATAGTCTAGTTACTATACAAGATACAAGCCGTTCTTTCAGTGCAATATTTGCATATTGTTTATTTCTTTTGTTTTTTTTTCTCCATAGTTATGGAAAAATCAACAGAGGAGACAAGAACAGAATCTGCAGATTGCACCCTTACTAGGGAGGAGGCGGAGCTAAGCGATGAGCGCCAGAGCCCCGCCCCCACAGGAACACAAACAACACACACAGGTAGAAATTAAAATTTTAATCCAATGTTACTTGTGTCCATCTATAGCTCCATGCATTCATCTTTCTATGCATTAGTCATTCTATCAGTCTGTCATGTCCATTATTTTCTATTCATCTGTCCTTCCTTTTATCACTCTTTTACTTTTATATCTGTCTGTCGCTCTGTCCATCTATTTATCATTTGTTGTCTATCATTCTGTATACATTGATTTATAGATCCATCTGTCTGTCTACTCATCTATCGTTCTGTCCATCCATCATCAGTTTTATATTTCTGCTCTATGTGTCACTGTCATTCTACCTTTCATTCTATCATTCTTTAAAATAATGCAAAGAAATGAAAACATCCACAGAGAGTTCTACCAGTGTAGAGGAGGAAGCAAGTGAATGGGAGAACGGAAAGAATAGATTAGATGAAGAGATGGAGGTAGCCGATGGGGTGGACCTGTCCTCCATTAACTCCATGATGAGCACTGTGATGAAAGCAGCTCAGCTTAACGGCAGCGTAGACTCCGCCCACACCACGCCCAGTAAGGTGTCCGCCAAAAGCCCCAGCACCAACCGCAGTGGAAGAAAGACCCAGGTAAGAGGTCACGAAGAACAAGAGTGGAAAAACCACATATATGTCTGATAAATGTTATATTAGCGAACATACCTGCAATTAAAATGTCTATCTGTAATAACACACAAGTAAAACACAGAAGATTTTTCCTAGTATTTTGTGCAGCAGAGATGGTGGTGATGTCATTCCGCGGTTGGAAACAAGAGCTGTTTGTGGTTATTAAACACAAAATATATTTATGATCAACACTGAATGTCTCACACTGATTCATAATCTCAAAACAAACTCGTACTGACTCGGTCTACCAACATACCAATCAGACGAGCCATGGCAGTGTCCTTGGACATGTTCCAACTCACATACTTCTATTATACAAAAGTTTGTGTTTTGCTGTGTTTTGATCGTTTTAAGCGTGTTACCAGACAGTCCACCATTGTGGCCTATTACCTCTTTGTATAACTGCATTGCATTGTTTTAATAATTACCTTAAAATTAGGGTAATGCTTTATTTTTAGGGTCTCCTAACTAGTTGCTTATTAGCATGCATATTACTGCAATATTAGTAGTAATTAAGCACATATTAATGCTGCTTTATACATCCCTGATCCTACCCAATACCTAAACCTAACAACTACCTTACTAACTATTAATAAGCAGAAAAGTAGGACTTTATTGAGGTAAAATCATAGTGAATAAGTGTTCCCTATTATAAAGTGTTACCAAAATCAGATTTTAATTTAATGCATTTAAAAACTGTCCTCTGCAGTATGCAGATTTTGCATGCAGGGTACTATGATGGCGGAACACTAATTCTAATCATGCACACTAGAGATTTAAGATTAAAGTTAACTAGGATGCAGCTCTAAATAATCAATAGCTGCTGCTTATATACGTGTGTTGTTTTGGTTAGAATGCAGTACAGGTGGAAAGGACTTAATGGATGCAGCATCCTGCTTGTAAAACGGAAAGTGACAAATGGTCTTCTGGCATCTCAATCCACCTTTTGTTCACCCGGCTGCATCACATGGCTCCCATTAGAGCATGCAATTCATCCCTTAACACTACGGTGTGGGGCAACAGGTGTTGCTTTTAACCCCTTAACACTCCTGTGGAACTCTAAGGGGGGGGGGGGGTCTCTGAAGTTTTGGATTCAAAGCATCCACCCCCCTTAAATGTGTTCCTGTTTTGTTTTTGCTTGTAGGATATTGGGTATAAAAAAGGCTTGAGTTGTGTCTAGAGAGCAGAATATAAACTTGAGCATGAGATCTTTTTTCACCTGGAGAGGCTGTAGTCTAGTTCTCAGGCCTCTTTCGCTCCTTTTGAGGAAAAGTAAAGAAGCTTACAGTGCGTTGTGTAATATACTGGATTAACTGAGAATAAAGGGACGCGCCAAAGTAGCACTGCAGACAGGTACTGCTGAACACAAACAGGTTCAGACAAAACCGGTAAAATAGACAAAGTTGCTAACAGGTGTTTGCTCAGGTGCACTATGAATTGTAACAGTGGAAAAAAATAGAAAAATTCCTTGGAGCGTTTACATGCACTTTTTGAATCGGCCAACAAAATAGACTTTTTCAAAAGCTCAAACTTTTTTATTTTTTTGTCTTCGTGTTCTCCAAGGCTGCATTTCTTTGAAATAAAAACTGTAATGTTGTGACATTTTTAAAATGACACTTTTCTTTCATAATATATTTTAAAATGTAATGTATTCCTGTGAACAAAGCTGTATTTTCAGCATCGTTAGTCCAGTCTTCAGTGTCACATGATCTTCAGAAATCAGTACTGATTTACTGCTTGAGAAACATTCCTGATTATCAGTGTTGTGCTGCTTCGTATTTTTGTGCAAACCACCGTTTTGATTGTATTGATCAATATATTTGAATGGTAGTAAGTGCATTAATCCAGTTTATGACCTATAGACTTTCTTCTGAAGCAGGTCAATGTGAATTGTGACGGTGAAATGAATGGAACTTCCTTATATGACGAAACTATCGCTGCCAATTAAGGTCAAAAGGCAAATGTTGTCTCTGAATGACACTTCCCTTCATAACATGCAGAATGGTAAACATGGTAAGCTCGAGCAGTTGGCGCTCCCTGGTCCTGAACCGAAGCCAAGAGTCGCAGAAGGAAAACAAGCCCTACGCCAGCGTGCCACCAGAGGAAAAGGAAGTGCTCTTCTCTTCCTAGAGATGTTTTTGAAGATTGCAGTCGCAGTTTAATCGCTTGTGTGTTTGTAGATCACATGGACGTCTATTTAGGGCTGGTTTTGTGATGACTCATGTGCCTTCTCTTTTTTTCCTATATATATATTATGAGAATAGCTACGCATTTATTTTATGACATCATATGAGTAAGCATACAAGGCATGCTGTCATGTGACCGCTTCAGATGTGATACAACAGGAACTGGTCTCATGTTTGCAGTTAAAGAGACAGTTTGCCCCAAAGTTCAAATTGAATCAGCATTCAAGTATTTCCAAACCTGTATGAGTCCATTTCTTCTGCTTGAATGTATAAAAGGTATTTTGAGGTATTGTGGGTAACCTAAACTGAAGAAAGAAACTCACACAGGTTTGGAACAACTTGAGAGTGAGTAAACGATGACAGGATTTTCATTTTTGGGCGAATGCCTATGCCTTTAATGATCTGATGTACTGTCAGCAGTGAAAAGAAGCCTGTGTGTGTGTGTGTGTGTGTGGTGTCAGTTTACACAGATTTCCACTCGAGGAGAAAGAGGAAACAGTTCTCACCCCGTTAAGATGCTCTGCTTGAAATACACAGACTGCAAAACAAACCATATCTGGAGGAGGAGCCAATTTTATTGATTTAAAAACATTCTAAACAGAAGATCTTCAGATTTACGATTGTGAATAAAATAAAAACCCCATAAAGGTTAACTGTACTGCTATGGTATATGTGTAGCAGTAGTGTTTGTGCTCTGTGGTCATGCAGCAGTAACTGATGTAGTTCCTGGGGTTGAGCAAGTGTTTATTTAACAGAGTGAATTTAGCTCAGTATCTCACACATACAACGTGTTCTGACAAGACATTCAAGGTCGGGAGACAAGGCCTCGTTCCCTGCCTCCTGCATATGGGTTTTTACCCACGCTCCTTTAATGTGTGTCTCAGAGTGATGACTATTTGAATTCACACAAAATAATAGCTTTTGTTTTTTATTGAATGTAATATTACTGCTGAGTTTTACATATATAAATATATTTTTTCTCTCTCTCTGATGTTTTGTGGCTTTTGTTTCATGATGTTTTTACATCCGTTTTCAACATTAATTGTCATCAGAAATGTTTCTTGAGCTGGAAATCAGTATATTCGAATGATTTCTGAAGGATCTTACACTGAAGACTTAAGTAATGATGCAAAAATTCAGCTTTTTTTATATATATATATATATATATATATATATATATATATATATTCACACAGAGAACATTAATTTAAATGTATAATAATATTTCTTAGTATTTATTTATTTATTTTATTTTTTGATCAAAAAAAAATTCCGAATTGTTGTGCATAAGAAACTTAAAATATTTAAAGCAATAAATAAAATAAAATGATACTTTATTACATAATCCCTCTGAAAATATTTGTTTTTAAAGCAGCTTTTGCGCCAGCGAGATCAAAATCTACACATAGTGCAATGCTCTGTGTATGGTGTAGAGATTTATAACTACATACGGTTCATCTCCTATTTGTTTCAGGAAGCCAAAGATGATAGCGGGTGTATCATCTGTCCACTGTGTGATAAGAGCTTTCAGACCCAGCACCAGCTCACTATGCACATCCGCCAGGTAACATGCACTTGTTCAGTATAATGTTGCATACCTGTTGATTTCTTTCAGTCTGTTTGCAAGTTAGCAAAGCTGGTGCAATGTTTAAACATTTTTCAGAAGCCACTTTGACATGTATTGAAGAGCTTGGCCTGTAATGTTAATTAACTCTTGAGCTAACTGTCTTTTTCTCCAGCACAACACCGATAGCGGGAATTCGGACCACTCTTGCAGTATCTGTGGCAAGTCTCTGAGCTCGGCTAGCTCCCTGGATCGCCACATGCTAGTGCACAGCGGAGAGAGACCCTACAAGTGCTCTGTGTGCCATCAGACGTTCACCACCAATGGCAACATGCACAGGTTAGTCAGGGTTTCTTGAGCTAATAATGATTTGCTGAATATTTTGATTCGTAGAACAGAATTGCAGCATGCACACATTTCCATAAAGTGATGAATAATATGGTAGAACATTTTTTAACACTCATAAGGCCTTGGTTACATTGCACAATTCTTTTCAGAGGTTAAAAAAGTTATTATGTTTTGGTTAAATGGATGATTTAATCCATATTTATGAATTGTGCATTGCAGTTTTGATTTCATGCTCTTTCAGCTAGTAAGGTGTAATTAACTCAATATTATTTTGACTAAGGACTGAGTGCATTATTTAACACATGCACACCTTCGCTTGAAATGCTGTGAGCAACTGTACATGTGTGATTTAAGGCAAGGGAGATGTGCAGGACCATCCGCCCTGATGTCGTCTTTAACTACTTAATGAGCTGTAATCCTAAGCTTAGCACTGACTTTGTGTCTCAGTGGATTTAATAAATGTTTGTTTGTGAGCAAGCAAAATGAGTCCCATGCAGTCATTTCAATTTAAGCAGATCCAAATGATCGCTAGATATTAGTTTCGTGAAGAAACGTGAGTGGTGCCACTGTGGGTGTTTGGGGTGGTGGCTAGTGTGTTGCTGTGCAGGTGCAAGACTCTTCAAAGTGGTTCTAGTGGTTTGCTGGCTTTCTTAGTGTGTTTTAGGGCTGCTAAGGTCTTCCACGTATTTTTAGGGTGACTGTCACCAAAGGAGTTCACCCCCAAGATTCTGAGTGTACATTAAAGGTTTCGTTTATATCTGTTGGCCAGACAGAGCAGAATATGTTCCATTTAACCGTTTGTAAAAGCATCGTTCGAGAAGTTGTGTTGGGCTTTTTAGAGAAGTGAAAGCTTGTTGGTTGATTATCCCTGAGGCCTCACCCGGCCTTCGTCTGTGCTGAAGAGTCGCCCAGAGGATGAGTGCAGCACAAAGATAAATGAAAAGGCGTCGGTTTGTTTGTGTATGTTGGTGTTCATACGTGTGCTACCGCTGGGGTTCGTCAGCTCTGTAGCCTTTGCTTTTGTTTAAGGAGAGAGAGCTTTGCAGGAAGCCAAGAGTGACTTTAAAGCACCTCCCCCAGTTTTGGTCTTGGTATCTTCTCCCAGCAGGCCTTGCTGATGGAGGAGGTAAACATGAACTTCCTCCCAAGGTTGCGAAGGTTGATGGTGCAGTGCATACTGGGGATCAGTGTGTGTGTGTGTGTGTGTGTGTGTGTGTGGATGGCTCATAAGGGCCCCTTGCATAAGCGCTCTGTAAATTGCAGTTTCTGGTAGCAAGCAGAAGTAAAGTGGATTTAGGGTGGAATTGGAAATACTACACTAAGTTTGATTTGCATGGAATGTGCGGCTGTGAAGGGAATCTGGTTTTACTACATCAGCTGTTACTGTCCTGAAAACATCAACGTTTGTCAAAGTTTTTGTATGAGTACAGTTTTACTAATAATGGTTACCAGGGTGTTCTTTAGGGTCCTATGAAATCGGTTTGATTTTTTTGAGTAAATTATGTCATTACTATTAAAAACCACGTCTAATTATTGAACTTACACATTTTAAAGTCACATTTTTGAGTAATTTTTTTTTTATCATCACATACTGCATTTAAACATTTTCTGGTTTCCATTTTAAAGGTTTCATTAGATTGCAATAATAAAAAGCATCTCTGATTAATTTATTTCATATTAAAATTAATGGTAAGACTTTACAATAGGTAACACTTTTCCCCTAGGGAAATTCCTAATTTACTGTTAATTAATAGTTAGTAAGATAGTTGTTAAGTTTAGGTTTTGGTTAGGATTAGGGCTGTAGGTAGGGCTGTAACGATACACCAAACCCACGATTCGGTTCGTATCACGATTTTTTTTCGTGGGGGGTGGGAGGAAAAAACTATTTTTTAAAACAATTTGCGCCCGGCTTGGTAATAGATAACGGGGCTCGAGCGCACTGAGTAAATACTTGAACCCCTCGTTATCGACAACCGAAAATGATCACATATCTATGGCGGCAAATCTATGCCAGTAATACGCGAGTGCACCACTGATGCTGGCGGAAAAACAGATCTACACACAAAGAAACGGGAGCCGCGAGCTCATTTCAAAACCGCATGAAATGTCATCTGCAATTCAAGGTAGTCACGGGGTGTGTCGCGATTCTCCCTTATCACACCGCGACACAGGATCGTGGATCTGAGTGTCGTGATTTCGGTTTCATATCGTGTATCGTTACAGCCCTAGGTGTAGAATATGGTCACGTAGAATAAGTCATTAATGTGTTTTTAATCACTAATAAATGACTAATATTCTAGTAATATGCATGTTAATACACAACTAATAGGTAACCGTAAAATAAAGTGTTACCAAAATAATTATTTTCTTAATTTTTTTTTTCTTGATAAATAATGTTTAAATAATTGTTATTAGTAGTAATAGCTATTAGGGATGCCACAATTCTCAATATAATATAGAACTGTTCGGTACGACATCCACGGTTCAATACGCGCTTGTGAATTGCAGTTTTAGGTTTAAATAATTTATGTGCGTTTTATTTCTCTATCCGAATTGACTGTTTGTGTGTGCCTGTTAGTCTACGAGCTGTTAGGAGGAAACTCCTCCCCGCGAGTAAATATTCTATCACTATGCTCTAAAGTTAGGGTGCGCTTAACCATCATTCCACACTTTAACATGGCGAGCGGCAGTGAAGTGAGGCAACAGTACGAGGAAGCGCCGGCGTCTTTCAAATCCGCGGTGTGGGGACATTTCGGTCTTGCCGTTGTGTATAATGTAGAGGAAGAAAAAACGGTGAACGAAAAAATGACTTTGTGCAAGCATTGTTTTACACGTATAGCCTACTCAAACAGAAACACTTCCAACATGACTGCACATCTGCGGAAGGTAATAAAGTCTTCCAAAAAACAACAATCCCTCGCTGAAGAGATTTCAGTGTAAAAAAATGTTGTATTCTACAATACACTAGGAACTAGTGTACTTTTCTTGGCTTTTAAGTAAAATAAAGGAGTATTGCAATTTCTTCTTAACCTATTACTGTTCCAATTGAATAACAAAAAACACTTATGTGTCAAGCCATCAGAAGCGAAAACTGTGTTAAAAAACCGAGGTATGTATTGAACCATAGGCTAACTGTATTGTTGCATCCCTAATAGCTACAATCATTACATGAATTAATACATTTGTCACAGTGTTCATTTGAAGACCTCTTAAGTTTCTGTTGGTATATGATATGACGGTAGTTTTACTCAAAAACAAATAGTAAAATACTCATAAAGTGACTCTTCAGTTCGAGATGTACATATTGGAGCAGCAGAGGCAAAAAAACACTGAATGTCAATGTGCGATGTGTAATAAAGAAACCACACGTCTGCGGTTTCTGTTAGCTTGACAGCACAGTTTCTATATTCTAGTTTCTAGTTTTGTCCAAGATGCTGTCCACTGAAGACATGAATCAGGTTCTAAAAAAAAGATGACTTGTAGTTTTGAAGCCTCATGCATGTCCAAGGAAGCTGTGCATGTAGTTGACAAAGAGGCAGCCATCTTGTGCCAAAGCATCACATGGTTAGAAATGGGCCGTGAAGAGGAGGGAGTCACTGCTGCCATGGAGAAAGATCACAACTTGACAGAGGAAAGTCAGCGTGCGTTCTGATTGGCTGCTTTTATTTGCTTTAACTCTTTAGGTCTTAGTTACACCACCAAACAGCCACAGGTTTGCAGGGGGTGCCCTTGCTCTGACATTGCTTGGAAGATAGGAAGCTTTCTGACACCACAGTGCCCTCTGTCTGTGCTCTGCGGGAGCGCGATGGAATGCTTGGATTGGATGGAATGAACCTGTTTATGCATCTACAAGTTTTATGATCCTTTACAGATTAGCCAGGCTGCTCGTGAAATGTCCATACTGACATCCTTCCTTCAAGGACAGCAAACGTCAGTCTTGTGCAGTTAGAAAAAAAAAAAACATTACTGCCACATAACATTTTTAATTGATCGAAGCGCATCTGCATGACTCAATCACACCATTTTGAAGTACTAGCAATAAGCAACTAATTAGTGTTTTTCAGAGGATAAGCCATCATCCTATATGAGGTTACTGTGGTGATGATTTCCATCCAATCAGAGTTTGCTGACTTGGCAGTGCTGGTTTTCTGTGATTGGTCAGAGGCAAGGTCAGAGTCCAGAACAGAGACGTATAACAGCTTGTCAGGTCCTCACACGAGTGTCCAACATACTGCCTGCTATTAATAAACCACTGACTGCAGAGTGAAAACTGAGACCTGCAAGACCATGGGATGTCTGACCTTTTTTACACTTGCACATGCATGTACACTTCCAAAGTACTTTTATGAGCTAAACTTTTATAGGTCCACAGATATAAACCTCAGAGCCCTTCTTGGATTCATCCATCAGCCTTTTTTCATTTGAAGTGTAAGCTTTGATAAATTGTATAGGTATAGTCTCCTATAGGGACAGTGTGAGTGATATGTGGGCCTAAAACGTTTACTTGAGTCTAACATTCATCTTTATTAGGCCTCTAACTCCTTGTCTTGACCGTTTCCTTGAGATCTCTCTGGATAACAGAGGATCAACTTCTGGCCCTCTCCATGCAACATTACCATTCTCTTTTCCGTTGATCTCTACCCGCCATCTTGGACTCACATATGCACATATAGAGGTTGTGGGATAATTGCACTAGTTTCCAGATCATTAGTATGTTCCCATTACACTCCCAAAGGGATGAACAGGAGTTCCTCTACCCTAATTTATAGAATATTATTCATGAGCTGCTCATCCATCAAACAAGTGGAAGGCATCTGTAAATGTCCTCAAGATGCCTTCCTTCCATAACCATTAACCCTGTAGTGCCCAGGCGTTTTGCAAAGAACAGAAGTATTTGTTTCTAAATGCACAAAAAGCAGTTTTAAAGCACACTCTGTTGTATGTTTTTTAGACACATGAAGATCCACGAGAAGGACTCTGCAAGCTCCATCCCCAACAGTCCAACTCTGTCTCCACCTAAGCGAAGACGTCCCTCTGCAGCCAAACGCAAACTAAGCCACGACGAAGACATTGAAAAGACAGACGACACAACCAGCAAAAAGGTGAGTGTAGTTTCACTATCTTGCCCAGTGCCCCAAGAGCTGCTGCTCTCAAAATTGGGCTACAAATAGCTGATGGTGACTTATGTGCTCTAGGTCAAAGAGGATAGCATTGTAGATGAGCAGAGTTTGAATAAAGGACAGGAAGAAGTCTTGACCTGTCCAATTTGCTTCAAGACCCTCGCCTACAGAAGCGACTACGATGCCCACATGGAGACCCATCCTGACACTACACTGAGGTACAAACTCATACATCAGTAGAATAAATTCATTGAAAAGTGCTTCCCAAAACAATGTAATTATGCAACACAAGCACAAGAGACGTGTGAGTTTTTATTCAGGACTGACGGGCTTAGTAACAACGTTTAGGGTTTCATAATGGAACCCGTTCTGGCCCTTCCTACACTCAGTTTTAAGTTCAGTATATTATAGCTGTCCATTAAGCTCAGACAGGAATGTTGTCCCTTTGTTCGAGGTGCGAGTTGTATTGCAGGGGGACGCCAGTAGCTGGGGCTTTAGGCTGGATCCCTGCAGTTGCTGGGAGATATAGTGGCATGCTTTGTGCTGAAACCCTCATAATTTAACACATCCGAACACAGACGGGGCAGCTCCTCTTGCTTACAAACTTTGCAAAGGGATTGTGTTTCAGTGGGATTTGCCTTTTATATTGTGGTGCATGTTAAATACTAATTTGTTTGGTTCATATAGAAATCTTTTATCGACCTTGAGAGTTTGGAACAATGTTTCTTTTGCTGAAATGTTATTGGCTGAGAATGATCAAACCTACATGACTGTAATCCTGTTGACGTGTCCCCCTCCCACTCCTGAGAGGCCTAAGAGGTTCTTCCCTCCTCCCCCCCCGCATGTGGCCCCCTGGCTTAGGGCAAGGGAGTGGCATGAAGAGGAAAGAGGAGAAAAATGGAGGGGGGAGGGACCAGAGGTTGTTTAGCTGGGGGGCATTTAATGAGACACAGGAGGAGACTTCCGGAAGATGCATTCTGCTGGACATCTCTGTAGTAGTGTGTATGCATGCATGCATCTGTGTAAGATTGTACTTGTATCCCTGGAGACTTTAGACTGCAGATTATTTCTCCAAAGTTACCCAACCGATGGGTAGCTCCTCTAGTTAATGGATAGCTGCACGGCATGGCTCTGGGAGAAGGAAGTTGGCAGGGCCTGTATGATTGTGTTTCAGAGCAGAGTTATTGTTGTATGGAAGTACTGCAAATTTAGCACTAATCCTGTGTAATCACAAGAGCTAAGAGTGCTAGTTAAGAGGATCTAGACCGCTGTGAATTGGGTTCCACTCTATAGACGAGTTCTAAAAGCAGCAAAATAACTGCACACACATACAAAAAGACCCAAGAATGCTTTTCAAAATACAGACTTGCTATCTTTCTAACTCAAACAGCCCTTGCAAGTAAGACAGACACTTCCATACATGCACACTACACTAAAAGGAACAGTTGAGACGCTAAAATCTGATTGGATGAAGCATGTTTGAAGCCACTGCAGAATAGCCAATAGAAACCATCCTGGCAGGGACTGGTTAGTGCTTAGTGTAATCATTGGTAAAAGTGCTTGAACTTTTTGTAACAGGCAAGCTAAATTTTGCTTCTCAAGACTTTCTTATGCAAAACTTATAAAATTTTAAACCAGTTCTAAGCCTATTAACACTCAGGTGGATGTGCTGCTATGCTCTGCCTTTCACTGCATTGTCTTTGCCTACTGAGATAAAAGCTGCTTACGGTCCCTATGGACATGTCGTCACCATGATCAGGGGCAGGGCATGTGACAAGACCTATGCACAGCGTCACAGACATTAGCCAGCTGTCTTATGTGGCACTCTACAAACACAGAAAGAGTGCCTTTGTAGGCAAGGGTGTGGTTAGGCCTAAAAAAAAGAAATCTAAGTTTCCGGTTGCCGACCGACCCTGTTGATTTGCTTGCAACCCAAATTATTTTATTGGACTTAATAAAATAAAATAATATGAGACTCAAATTTATTTCACAAACTTCGGTTAAAAACAAAAGTATGTATTTTGAAGTAGCCTAAACTGATTCCGATTTCCACGGAATGATGACAGTGTTTCCCACACATAGACGAAAAAATGCCGACCGCCACAGATTCAACACCGACCAAAAAAAAAACAAAAAATCAATACCGTCACATATTGCGTTTCGTTATTCTTTTGTACGCTATTTAAAACACAAATTCGTTCAACTGCATTTCCTTTCCCTGCTCTCTCTTCATCTCTCTGTCACTCACGCGTCTCTCACACACACGC
>JAUMHQ010000041.1:618814-629379 GCA_032361165.1 Enteromius paludinosus | reverse complement strand
GTTCTCCGAATGCTTAAGAGGAGCCTCACCTAGCCTCTGAAGGAAGTGACTTGGGAGGACCAGTCCTGCTAAGGACGTATCCTTGACATTGAGAAACACCCAAAGTCTAAGTAGCAACATGGGCAAAACCAAAGAGCAGTCAAAAGCAGGGATACACCGATCTGACTTTTTCAGTCCCGATACCGATACCGATACCGATGCCTGGGCTTTGAATATCTGTCGATATCCGATACCAATCTGATACCATTGTTGAATTAATATTATAAACTGCGTACCTTCAACTGCATGAATTCAAAATTGTAAATAAAACAGCAGCTGAACCCGAGAATAAACTAATACAAAGTTAATTTCAGTTTGTGCGCTCAGAAACCGGACTGAACTGAGTTCTCTCTTCCATCTCCAAACATATCCATATGCCTGCCCTTCTCTTTAATAAATAATAAATAAATAAAAATATTCTCTTTCTAATCGTCCCTCCGTAACATTTTGCTCTCGTTTTTATTAGTTGATGAAAATGTCAATATATTTTCGTCATAGTTTTTGACACTTCAACCTCGTTTTCGTTTGTGAAAAAAATGTAGTTGACGAACATTATAACAAAAATTATTCGTCAACGATATTAACACTGATCTCCACACAGCCGACTCTTTGGCTCGCTCTATGTTGCTTACGCTCCAACTGTTCCAGCATGCGACACACATGAATGACGTAGAATCTGCTGCGAAGCTACAAACTATATTTACAGTAACTGGCTGCGACGGAGGAAGAAAAAAAAAAAAGAGGAAAAAAAATGGATCGGCCCGTGGATCTGTTCATTTATATATTATATATAATTTTACTATGGGATTTGTCTATGAAAGCTCAGAAATGTCATGGTAGTTTTGAAGCAACTTCTGGAAGTAGTAACAGTTGGATGATTTGGTTGATAAGTTTTCATTCATACTATCATCCTTTACATCCTTTCCTCAATATCCGGTTTTATCCATAACTGGTGAACTAAATGCTGAGTAAATAAAAAAAAAACAAACAAACACAAAAAAAAGGGAGAGTGATTTTAGTCTTTTGCATAATAGAAATAAACCTGGTTAAAACCTGTTGCAATATTCTGTGAACAACTAGCACAACGCTCTTGGCTAAAGAGTGCACACCATATGTTCTTTGATGACCCTTCATTTGGACTGAACTGCAATTCCCATTGACAATTTTCGATTAGGAGCCCATTAAATTAACCACCCTTGAAATCCTGGCGAGTCCAAAGCGCCTGGCGACGCTGTCATCCGCTGGCGTTTAGGAGCTTGGCGTGAATTAATATGCGATTGTTTCGCGAGCAGATGTGTTTTGTTGTTTGTAACCGAATGTCATTCATGAGCTGGCCTCGTTCTACTCACTCACGCTTTGCATTTTGTTGATTTTAGAGGCTTTCAGACGTGAACTTCTTCAAAACGGTTTCTGCTGTGCAATAGCTGTGCTACTGAAGCGTACTTAACTGTTTCATTAAAAATCCCTTTTTCTTTATACCGTCTTGGGGATATAAATATGTATATTTTTACTTTCATCCATAAATTCTAGTAAAATCTTAACTAACTTTAACTGAATTGCCAAGAGGCCAAAAACCTGAACTTTGCTTTACATTGAAGCTCTTTGATACATTGTGGTGCCACTTTTCTGCCGTGTTTGTAGTTTGTTTACTTTATTTCGCTTGCTTCAGATTTGTCCAAAACATGTCTTTTTTTTATCCGGTGATGAGTTCAAAGAGTTTTTTGCGCCGCAAGACTTCTTTTTATAGCCCAGAGGAGTTTAGTAGAGGTTTCACACAAATGATTCACTCGCATTAATCCCACAGCCTTGAGCTCCGTGTGGATTCACTTACAAAGTAAAAAAAAAACCCTGACAGCTGATGAAACTCTGACCGCTCGTTTATCCAACCAGTTGAACGTTTCGCCGTGAGCCAGTCCATTGAGCCGCGGTGGCTAATCAAGTTGAGGTGAGTTACTTTGAGCTTTCTCTGGTTCTGTGCGATACCACCGCTAGAGGCTCGGCCGGGCCGCTTTCATGATTCAGCCATAAAAATCCTTGCCATGCTCCCATTGAAATGTAGTTTGGAGGTGAGAATTTGATGAGGAATAAAACTTTATTAATCCCAAGCAGGTCTGCTCAGAGGAAATTGGCGGCTCGGGAGAGTCATTTAAAGGCCCGTGTCGTAATTGTAGGCATAGCTGCAGGAATGTCTTGTTCGCTGTCAAGGCTATTAAGGTCAAAATGACTCGTTTGATAGCATTTGAACGACCTGCTCCAGAAACTCTTTTGAAGTGCACGATGGTATTCTGCTTATGCTAATGTCTACTTGTGGCCTTCTAATTCAACCTATAGTTGGCGATCACAATGTCCTCGTGGGCCGAGGAAAGATCACACGATATCTTGACTGTCAGAGTTAATGGAACAGATCCACGCATCGGGGTCCTACTGTAATCACCCGGCACTTCCCACCGCGAAAGCCTCCAGATCAAAGCAGGAAGACATGAAAGGCATTGGGAAGATTCACCTCGACTCTTTCCTTGGGTTTTCCTCTTCCTGTTCACTCTGATAATGAATGGTTGACCCCGTGCTTGGTTTTTTGTGTGTATTTTATTAATCAGTTCGTCCACAAGGTGGCAACGGTGACTTGGGCCATTGGTTTAGGAATGAAAAACGAATAATGCGACAAAAACGAAAAACTACTGAAGACAACAATATGAGCACTTGCGTGAGGTGTTTCAGAGTTGATATAACTTTTATAGAAATTTTTATTGCTCATAAATGCTGCTTCGTGATGCTTTGAAACATCTGCAAATCATTTGATTCAAATCAGTGATTCAGAGCGTGTATGAATCAGCACGCCAGGCTTAATATCAGAACATTTTCAACATTCACCAACATTTCAATTGTTGTCCTTTAGGGGGCGATCATAGCGAGTTCGTGACACAGTGTCTATGCGTTTGATTGTTTGTTTTTTTACCAGATCTCAGATCAGTTTATATACGCACTAGTTTATTAAAAGTGAAGCTGTTTTTGGCCCGATTAAATCAACAATTAAAACAATAATACATAATACAAACACTTTTTTTATTGCATTTAACAGGCCACACTTTCAGTAAAACATTTGCGATTGCTTTGCAAAAGGTGTTTGCATGCACTTGTTTTGATGATTTTATTACACACATTTGTATTTGCTTTGGCCTATGTCTGTTTTTACAGCTTTTTGATAAAAAACCCTCTACTATCTGTAAAATTATACTGTTTAATCTTAAGCCTGTTGAGTTTTGATAACATTTTAGGGTTTGCTGTGCACCCCAACCACCTTTTAAAAATGTAAATAAATATAGTAATATGTAGCAACACGATTATTATTCTGAATCCACCAAGAACTATGATTTGTTAATGATGGATGTCACCTCGCAGAGACACAACATTTTAGCCTAGCATTTATTTAAATTTCAGCTTTTCTGGTTTCTTGTCACAAACGTTTCTCACCAAAACATGACTCTGATCCGTCACGCCGTATTTGTCACCATCATCATTAGCATTTCAATCCAGTGCAGACAAACGGTGTCTGTTTCTGGCAGGACACGTCCATTCTTATCTTCTTATGTCCATGTACAGAAGCAACAACTAAGGAAGGAAATTGAAGTATTGTATTGCAAATTTGTGATAGAGCAGAACCGAACTGGGTGTGTTGCACAAAAACAGCCCTTGAACAATTTGTGCACTTAAGATAAGAGGCCTGTGGATGCTTCTGAAACCCTGCAATCTCTTCGCTTCAGACTGGAGCTGTTCTTCAGTGAAGGTCACATGAAACTTTACTTTTCTGTCCCGATTCTGTTTTGTTTATGCTTTTTTCAAAAAGGATAAAAATGACAGTCATGGATGTGAAGCATATGCTGGACTTTTTTCTGTATGCTAGGAATAAAAATAAGTGGAGGTTTAGACTGTTCAGTGGGTTTTGAGTTCCAGCAGTTTCAACTAAAGTGCAGCTCAGTCTTCACTTATGTTGGATTTAGTATGCTAATTATTATTCCACACCAGGAAATGATTAATGAACGCATCTGTGTGTGTATAAAAGTACAAACCCAAGGTACAACTGGATTCTGACGGTTTCTTAGGATTTATTTATTAGGAATATTAAAAATCTCAGTACAGATTGATGTTTTTTGTTCTCATTCAGGTTCTTCTGATTCTCAGTCTACTGATTTTTAGATTTTTTTTTTCAGATTTTTTTTTTTTTATTCTACTGATATTGATTCCAATTTTGATGCTGTATCTACTTAAAACATTTATTTTTACTGATTTAATTCTAAAAGTCTCCGGATTTTTAATTTATGTCAATCCATTTAAAGTTCGATCCATCCATCCATTTATTTCAGTTTTGAAACTGATTCTGAATCTTATTCTGTTGATCTTCCTGTGGTCACTTGCACAGAAATGGACATGCTGACTTTTTGTTTACCCTCTCAAACCAGTATTTTTGTCATTTCCCCCCTGCGAGGACTCTTGATCCAGCAGAGAGCTAAAACTGCAGTTTACTGGCTATCCATGGAGCTTCACTGAATTTAGGCCTAAACACGGGCCTCTTAAGTCCCCATAAACACTGTGTGATTCATAAACAAATAGCCCGTTTGATTACGAGTGCGGCCTGAAGTGAGCGGCGGCTCTCCAACTGAGGACTGTGTGCAGAAAACGACTGAGCCTCACAATTAACAAACAGACATCTAAGCGTCAAGAACTGTCACTCAAATACAGTTGGGTGATTCGCGCTAACGAGATTCGTGTCAAGAATGCACAGCCATTCAGGTGCTAATTATTATTAGGATGATTTTTGGATTATATTTTCTGATATTTTAGTACTTATAGTTAAACTATGTATGCAGGGAGACACACTTAGAGGCAAAAGAGGCTCTGTAAGGTGGTCTCTCGTGAGATGAGCAGTGGTCATGCTTATAATCAGTCTGTCAGTGCTTTGGCTGCACGGTGCTCTTAAGGGCATTTATTTGACATGCTTCAATTGGGCCAAAGAAACAAATGAGAGGTCACTTTAAATTAGGCTGATCATAAACCATTTTGAAATCAGAGCATGAGAGAGAAAGACAGTAGAGAAAAAATATAACTGTGCTGCTGGTCCGAGTTCTGCCTGCTAGCGAGGAGTAAATAGTAGGCGAATGTGAAGCACAGGGCAGCAGCGTTTACAAATCAACAGACGCAAACTGCTTCACACAATAGCGTCTCTGTGTTGGCTTGCATGTGACTCGCTGGTTCCATTTATTCTGCTGGATGTGTGAACCGTTAATGTCGGCAGAAATCAGGACAAAAGCTGATGAATTAACCTCCCCGCTAACTCCTCTATGCAATTTTCTCCTTTTTGCAGCATTATGCGGTGCAGGGGTGTGTGGCTCCGAAATATTTCCTCCGTAGTGCACGTGTTCACCATTTAATAAATCTATTCTTTTCAAATGTATCATAGTATAAGTCATCAATTCTCACTTTCTCTCAATATAGGAGTTGACCCAGAACAATACGCTCGCAGCTCTTTCAGATGTTTGATTTCGTCTGAAATCAGGTTAAATAAAAATAAACAGAGGTACATACTTGACATACGGCACAGAGAGAGTATAGAGCTATGAATTGAGTTGGTGTGTATTTCTTGGTTTGCAGGCTTTGGTATTAGAAATCAGAGCAAAATGTCAGATAAAAAATAGTGAGAAAAAAAGGAGAGAAACTGGTCAGAAATCAAAATTCTTTTGCTCTACAAAGTGTAAATATGTTCTGTACACATTTCTAGTTGCGTCATTGGTGACCTTATTTCAGTAGTCCACTTAAACCATTAGTAACTTTTCAACTCCATGTCAACTAGCAGTCATTAGAGTATCAGTAGACTGTCTGCTTAATATCTTCTAACACTTTACTTTTGATGAGTCCACAACATACTACATACTGACTATCAGAAAGTATATGCTGACTTATTCTACTAATCCTACCCTTACAGTCTCAGTTTATTAACTTTTATTGACATGTAGTATTAGTAATAATTAGCTGGCATGTAGTTACAGAGTTAGTTATAGTTAGTAGAATTTGTTTAGTATGATATTTATATCAAACAAAACAGTGTGATTAACCTAATTGTGTGTGTGTTCAGCTGGTGGCTGTGTACGAGGAGCAGGACCCTCATCATGGTGGAGACGGCACCAGCGCCAGCTCCACAGGTACCCAGAGTCCAGAGCTCTTCAGCACGGGGGAGCTCAACTCCAGCAACCTGTCAGCCTTCCAGCCCTACCAGAACAACAGTGAGATCGAGGTCACCCCGTCGGCCCTCAGGACCAGTGAGTCACCCTCCCATTCAAACTCTATTACATACATTCTGTCCTAACCAGATGCAGTATGACATGTTTCCATCAGCAAATACCCACGGAATGGATTAAGCTGCTGTTTCTTATTTGAGTACTAATTCAGATTTTTCAGAAACCGAATCTTCAGTCAAATCACCGGTCAGCTGATTTTGATTATGATTTTGAATCTACTGATAATGGTTGTTTTGAGTCTTCTCATTTTTTAAAGTACATGCAGCTGGCAGTTTGCTGAATTCGGTTCTGATTCTGAATCTGAATCTACTGATTCACTGATTTGAAACTTCTGAATTGGAAAGTACTGATTCTGCTTTGTTTGCTATAATTGTCAGTCTGCTGGTTTGTGATACTGACTTTGAGTCTACTAATTCAAATGGTTCCAAGTCTTCGGATTTAGATTTTGAAAGTACTGATTCTAATTTGATTGTTGGTTTGTGGATTCTGATTTGAATCTACTGATTGTAATTGTTCTGAATCTGAATATTTAGATTTTTTTCTGATATTAAATCTTCTTCTTTTTGATCAGCCTAGTCTTTAATCTGCTGATTTGGATTTCTGAATTTGAATCTACTGATTCTGAATCTTTGAAACATCTGATTTTGAAAGTACTGATTCGGATGTGTTTGAATGTACTAATTCAGAACTGAATTAGCTTTGATTTTCAAAGTACTGATACTGATTTGATTGTTCTGATTGCGTGTCTGCTGATTTTGATACGGATTCTACGGATTATCATTTTTCTGAATCTTCTGACTTTTAAAGAACTAATTCTTATTCTATCCTTCTAATCGTCAGTCTATTGATATTGTTTCTGATTTTCAATCCTCTGATTCGAGTTAAGACACACTTAGGCTGTTCTCATATTTAGTTTACTCGCTTACTGTGAACCACCATCACTATCCTGGATCTCGCCTTGTCACAAATCAGCTTGTTTCTTGTTGAAGGTGTAGATCAGTCAGTCAGAGGTGTGTGGGTTCGAAGAGCACAGTGTGTGCTCTGTTAAAGTTGTGTTTGACACTGGGCGTATGGGGACTGACCTTGACAGGAAGGCGGGGTTGAGTGGGCAGCTGAAAGCGTCAAGGGAAGCCCTGCTGGAGAACAGCGAGACACACTCAGTCAGGTGTGGAGAGGAGAGAGGATACAGCTATGATTAACGGTGACAGCTCAGATTCGGCCTGATCCTCTCACACTCAAGAGTTCACATCATACAGCCTCATTTAAATATATATTAGTTAGCTTTGATTTTGTGATTGAATAAAAAAATGAAGCTTTGGAGAATGGGATGCATTTTTAATTTTATGATGTGGTGTGCGTAAAAACCTGATGTTAGCTTAAGAAGCGCAATTATGAACTGATCCACGTGTTAATCTCCACGAAAACAACCTTCACCTGGTCTCTGTTCAGAGGACACACACTGACAGTACTACAGGTGAAGATCAGCCTCTTCTATTCAGTATTTGAACCACTGATTTTATTTATTCTTGTGCTTTCTAAGCTTCCGCTGAGGGAGATCTGGAGTGGAGCACCCATTGTGTGAAATTCCCAGCATCAGCCCAATGCTGCCAGCAGGAACTGATTCCTCCATATTTGTGTGTTTGAGAAAAAAAGTACAACACAAAATACACTGCAGATGATCCTGTGCTCATTTCCAAAGTGGTTTATGAAGTTTTATCAACTAGAATAAACAGATTGCAAAATCAATTTATGCAAACCAGTAAGTTATATATTTAATTATGCAGCATATACACTCTTAAATAAAGGTACAAAAGCTGTCACTGGGGCGGTACCTCTTCAAACAGTATATGTTTGTTTCTAAAGAGTTCATTCTGCTACCTAAAAGGTACATATTAGTACTTAAAGTGTACATATTTGAACCTAAAAGGAACAAAAGTCTATTTCTGAGAGTGTAGAATAAATTATCTGTTGGGAATGGTCAACACTACTATGTTATGCTTGTATAACACTGTATAAATACATTTATAATGCATCACTATATTATATATATATATATATATATATAGAGCGTGTGATCCCATACCATTAAAGTCGATAAGTGGTATCGATAAAAGTAGTATTACCGTAAAAACTTAAAAGATACCCATCCCTATATATATATATATACACAGTATTAGAATGTGTCATGTTTTTTTTATTCTGGGCAGAAATTATGACTGTCATACACTTTAATCATAATATAGCTATAGCTCATGTACCAAAATGTATTGGTCAGGCATATTTAGATCAAGAATCATTACATGACATTAAAAGGCTCTATTTAAGGATCACATTGCAGACACAAAAAAATAATTAGAGTAAGTGTCATTTAAAATTTTTAGAAATCTTTGCCACGATCCTTCAAACAACTAGGTTTTACCCATTAGCAGCAAGAAGAATTATGCTGTTACGCTGAGTGATAAGGCACATTACTTCACCCATATTTTCACTTGTAGTTTTTTATTTAAAGCATTAAAATAGACACTTTACTTTCGTTTAGCATGTGTTCTATGTACATCTTTGACCCATATAGAAGTTGACTTTAGAACATTAGAAGTTCACATAGTTGTAGTCGATACTGACCACAAACAAACCCACTTGCTGTGCTCCAAAACATATCGAGCTGCCAAACAAAACAGCATTTTAATGCACTCCGAACACCAAGGCTGCTTCACACTCATGCATCATGCACTTCAGTCTGAGCAGACTCAATATGTATCCTTCAATCCCAGAATGCATTGCAACAAAATAGTTTTTTTTGCATTCAGTGTATAAAGTCTCAGTGTGGTTTTAACTAATTAAGAAGGACGTTTTCACCAATGTCAAATGTGGAAATGGTCTTACTGGAATATTGCTCAGTTGGAATGAACTGTATGTGTGAGGATACATGATAGTGCATCAGTTCTCTCTTTGTGGTATTATGGGTCTGTGCACATCAATATTTAAGTTTAAAATCTGTATGAATCTGTATAATAAAACTGTTGCATATCATTGCCTCCTCCCCCCGTCCTTTCTTTGCTGCCCTTCGCCAGGCTCCCGACGGGAGTGGGCATGTGAGAGGAGGGGCGCAGGACAAGCTTGACTACGGATAGCCAGCTCTCTTCATCAGTCTTTCTCTCTGTCTTATATTGATGATAGATAAATATTGAGAGTCTTTCTTAATGACTCCCCCTGAAAAAAACTGGTGTCAGGTCCTCAGGAGACACAGAATCACAGCTGCGGTGCTTGAGTTTGGCTGCTGAAGCATATAATCACAGACATTCAGAGTTTTCGTCTTTGCGAATTTGCATTGATTGTTCTTCTTCGAAGTAAGAGAACTCTTCCCCTACGTTTGATTATGAAAAAAAAAATCTTTCAGCAGAGGTCAGGGCAACTAATAATTGGATTGGTGATGAGATGTAAATTATGGTAATGAATGTAATTTGCTTGTAATTATACAGAATCAGGCATCCGTCTGATCTGCCTGACACTGAAGCGTAATCTCGCGAAAAGTCGAGGAAAGAAAGAAAACTTTAAAGCGTCACGGCACCGTGTTGAATCTTAATGACGGCGCTCCATTGGTCTGTCTGATTTATTTTGGGCGCACTCTGCAGTGCAGTCTGAGCGCTGGCTGATATTTCTGAAGTGTTTGTAGTGTGTAGGGAGATGCGGGGGACGTCCCCGGTGGGCTCAGAGAGGCAGGCACTCATTAGCAGGGGAGTGTGCTGCGCTCAGGTGCTCTGGCCTGGGGCTCGCCGGCTCTCCATCGCTCGCCTGGATCTCTTTAGCTTAGCTTCAGTAAGTCTCCACGGCGGCCCCCGTGTCTTTCTCACCAGCGCATTCACTCATTACCGAGCCTCCTTCTCTGCTCTCGCTCACCGAATCACATCATGCATTAGGGCAGACCACTTTTTAGTTGTTTGTTGCTTATGTAACCATCTCATTCAACCACATGCTGAAAAGTAAAGTTTACAGAAAAATTACAATTCTGTCATCTCTGCATTCATTATAATGTTATTTATTATGAGAAGCCAGAATGAATAATGAATATGCATGTCACTTGATATCAATCCAGATTTTACTAATATATTTATATACATATATAAATAACCGGGGCCAAAGAAAAAAGAGTGGCTGTGTGATTTTATTTTATTTTATTTTATTTTATTTTATTTTATTTTATTTTATTTTATTTTATTTTATTTTATTTTATTTTAT
>JAUMHQ010000041.1:608528-618714 GCA_032361165.1 Enteromius paludinosus | reverse complement strand
CCCTTACCTAAGCTACATACCTTCTATGTACATATCAGAGAACAACTTAACATATTCTCTCAATGCATTCTATGGCACCTTTTAGATAATGTTTAATAGTGTATTAAAATGATCTGACTCGTCAGTTATTAGTTTGGTTGTGTTTGATGTTTGGTTATAACAAGGCAGATAGATAATGAATTTGATTTCTTGTAAATATATGTCCGTTTCTCTGTTGATTGATTGATTGGATATCTTCTGATTTATCACTTCACATTCTTATAGAAACCCAGTGTTGTAATTTCCTCAAACATTTGATAATCATGTATATATCTGACCTGAGCTCTTCTAAATATCTCTCCTAGCACAATAAGGCTGAAATTGATGAGGCTCTGTGTCTTTACCAAAGTCTCTGGAAACACCTTCAAGTGCTTGGCGTGTTATTTCTCGGCTGTTGTTTGTGTTATCTGTCAAAGGCGAGAATTGGAGTAAAACTCAGAAAGATGTCTTTTCCGTGTTTCTATCCATAATGCATATGAGTCGGGGCTGCCGGGCCTCTCCAGGGGAACGAGAGCGAGCCGATGAGAGGCTCTTCATTGTGTCAGTCTGAACGACTGCTGTGCTTTTGCGTACTTGTTGACGGCATGACAGGAACTAAATGACTGGGTGAAAATCACATGCATGAACGCTGCGTTAGCGCCTGCCGAGTGTCTTCTTCACCTGGATGTTGCTTCTCAACCTGAAAGCTACTATTGTCTGCTGAGAGACACCTGTATTGCCATGGCAACTGCTCGTGATGGTGTGTGTGTTAGGGTGTATCATGAAAGGAAGGCGAGATAGAGGCCTCACCTGAATGCTTGGCTGAATCTCTATAACTCGTCTCCAGCGTGTTTGCTCTCTGCAGCTGGACTAAAGCCAAGCACCTGGCATTCTTCAGCTGTGTGTGTGTGTGTGTGTTCTTAAAACACTTTACCTTTCCTTTGCATAAAAGTGTTATACAGAGTGGGTTTTTCCCCAGTGAGTCACCTTTTAATGACTTCCCTGCTGGAAAAGGCTGATTTTGGAACACAATAGCTAAATTTTTGCTGGTCAGCTGTGACCAAGATGATCTAGCAGGTTGAAACTAGGTCCACTTGACCAGCTAGATACAACAGCAGTATCCAAATATGATATACAGTATAGTGATATGAAAATGTATCTCTGGATTTTACTCCATCGAGGTGCTATATATATGGTGGGTTTGACTGTCTCTGTGTAAAACAGGACAGCACCCACTCAACGGTTGCTAACACAGATCTCCATGGAAACCATTGTAAACATCCTGTTTACTGAGTCATGTGATCCCGCTGTGCTAATCTCTCCTTACCTCTCAAAGCGCTCAACTGTGTTTATTCTGTTCATATTATTATATTAATCTTGAATGGCATTTTATTAACGTGTTGACTTTGAGTTAATGATGTTTTTTTTATGAATATTTGTACTTTAACATTACTATTGCTTTCTCTGGCAGTAAATATGCTGAAGTGATGGTTTAAAACATATTGTATTCAACTATCTTTCAACCACAAGGAAACAAATAACGAATGAATGAATGAATGAGCCAGTTCTGAATGAATGAATCCTATCTGGTGTATTTCTTGCAATACTTATTTTATATCTCGCAAATTCAGACTTTTTCCTGCAATTTCGAAAGGAAACAAGCTCCATAATTGTGAGGTATAAAGTGAGAATTTACTTTTTAAAGTCGGATTTAAAATTAAATTAAGCAAGGAAGGAAAAAGTAGGCCAAGGGTAAGTGAGCTACAAATGTTTTGAGGGAAAAAAGTCTGAATTTTGTGAAAGAAAAGAATCTATGATGGAAACAGCACACTATCAGTTTTATTTTTAGTTAGGGTTTCTCTCCGAATTGCAAGAATAAAGTTTAAATTGTGAGAGAAACCATTATGGAAACAAGGTTCCATGCTTTCCCAGCCTGCCATTGGTCAAACAGACAGAAAGCCCCACCCCAAACTCATGCCATTGGTTAAATGGTTGCTATGCTGAGCTGGGCTGGGCGGGATGCTTTGGAAACGTCACAAACACAGTGTTCAAATATTTTAATGTAATGAGTCGCTTATTTTTAGATGCATATTAAATTGAGAACAGATATATGACCCTGCACCACATAACCATTCTTAAGTCACTGGGGTATATTAGCAATAGCCATAAATATATCTTGTAAATGTCCCACTATAAATATGTAAAAGAACTCATTTTGATTAGTAATATACATTGCTAAGAACTTCATTTAGGCAACTTGAAAGGTGATTTTCTCAATATTTTTAAATTTGTATTCTTTTTGTCTCTGCCAAATATTGTCCTATCCTAACAAACCATGCATCAATGACCATACATCACGCTTATTTCAGATAATGTGTAAATCTCAGTTTTGAAAACATTGACCCTTATGACTGTTTTTTTGGTCCAGGGTCACATGCACTTTGCATGTTTAACTCATCAATATCATTTTACCTCTTTTTTTTATCTCTTTAGAAAGAACAAGATGACTTAATTTTGACCCCGGACGGAACGCGGGAGTTTATGACATTTGAAATCCCTCTCAATGACTCGGGATCAGCTGGGTTAGGGGTCAGCGTCAAGGGCAATAGATCTAAAGAGAGCCATGCTGACCTGGGCATCTTCGTCAAGTCTATAATCACTGGAGGAGCCGCCTGCAAGGTCAGGAGCAGCTCTCCGATTGGCTACGGGACTCATCTCTCATACCTTTTTTTAAATGTTCTTATTTTTTTAATATGTTCTTGTGTGTGCGATCACAGGATGGGCGGCTGAGGATAAATGATCAGCTGATAGCGGTTAATGGAGAGTCTCTGCTGGAAAAAACCAACCAGGAAGCGATGGAGGCCCTCCGTAAGTCCATGTCCATCGAGGGCAACAAGAGAGGCATGATTCAGCTGATCGTGGCCCGGCGGGTCGCAGGGAGGTCAGAGGTCAGTCATCCACAGTGATGTTTACGTTACATTATTTGACTCTAAACGTTGGTTTGAATTCCCAACATGCCCTTGTGAAAAAGAAGTGTGCTTAATTGTGTTGGACATGCTCTCGTAGAAAAAAAAGTGTACTGACAGAGAATATAATGGTAATAGTGCTGTCAAACAATTTATCGTAATAAATAACATCCAAAATAAAAGTTTGTTTACATAATATATGTGTGTGCTGTGTACATTTATTATGTATACATAAATACACACATACAATATAGAGTATATTTTGAAAGTATTTACATGTATATATGTATATTATTTATATTGTACACATAAATGTAAAATATATACATAGCTTATTTTTCTTAAATATATAATACATGTGCGTGTGCATGTGTGCTGTGTACATCTATTGTCACGCGACTTCTTGTGTGTGTGTTTGTCTCTGCTTGTCATTCCCGGACCTTTATTATGAATCTGTGTTCTCACCTCTGTTTGCTCTGTCAGGACTTTTATGTTGAAACTGTTGTCACTGCCCACCTTGTTTATCGTTTACTCTATTGTCTGTGCCTCTACTGATTCTGTTTGCCGGCGCTCGACCTTGTCTGCCTGACCCCGAGTATAAATAAACACTGTTGCATTTGAACCCGAACGCCTCACGTCCTCAGTCGTGACATCTATTATGTATTTATTATATATTACAATTATTATTTATTATTAATACAATGTATATAAATACACAGTATAAACAGTATATTTTACATTATATTGTACATATTCATGTAATTTATATTACATATAAATATATTTATATAGCTTTTATAGCTTATTTTCTTAAATATATACTTGCATTTGTTTGTATTTATATATACATAATAAGTACACACAGTACACATATTATGCAAACCAAAACGCTTATTCTGGATGTGATTAATTGTGATTAATCGTTTGACAGCACCAAAATGTTAATGAAACAAAATGCCACTCAAGTGTACATAAAGAGACACACTTTCTTGCACTTTCTACTCTTGCCAAATGAAACGTTTTACATTTAAAGTATATTTTAAATAATACGTTTGAATAATTGCTTGTCATGCTTTAAAGAAGTACACGTAATGTATTTTGATATGTTGACTAATGTACTAAATCACATGTAAAGTACTTGATTAAAAATGTAACTGTAGTTAATTGTAATGTTAATATATTTTAAATGTACTAAATGACAAATTCATCATAGCAAATGTGTAATCGTGAATATATTTAAATATGCGACACATAGAGATGACATTAAAGTACAGCTTATTTTAGATTACCCTATATTTAATAAAATACACTTAAACCATATTTTAAAGACGAAATGACATATAAAATGTACCTAAATACTTCTTAAGTGAGATATAAGATCACCCTAAAGTTCAGATAATTGCGTATGCATTTTTTTTTTAAATTCTAAATCTTTATTTTACAATTGTTCAAACATCAGGAATGTAGAAATAAGAGACGCTTGAGTGTAGGTCCAATTCTTCCAGTTTTGTCTCCAAACTGCTTGTGTTTTAAGGGTACTATAACAATAATACCAAGACGTTTTCACTTTAAAACATTTCCAAAGATTCAGTCTTCCTGGATTGCATCCTCTCAAATTAATGCATTTGTCTTGCTTTGTTGCGCTTCAATGGTTTGGTATGATGAAAAAAAAGTTTTATTAATATTTGCTTAACATGGCTTAAAGATTATCTGACCCAAAATTGAGGATGAAAGCTGAAGGACAGATTTGAAAAGAGTGTTTTGCCAAAATGCTGGGGAATGAAGCATGGCATAAATTGAAAGATTGAACTCTGCATGACCTGAGGAACCAGAAGTGGTGGTTTTATGGATGTGTGAGAGTTGATGGCGATTTGAGAGAGTTGCACTAAACTGACAACCAACTTTATCTGCCATAGACTTTACTGCAATGAACTAACAGACAATAGTGAAGTGCCAGCTTCTTAAATCCTGATGAAATAACTTTCATCCTGCATAAATATGAACAGAGCGGCCTTCTGAGTGACTGACAGACCGACGGAGTTGAGTAGTGTCTGCAGACGGAGAAGTTTGACTGCAGAAGAAGTGAATTAAAGTGAGTAGTTGTTATCAGACAGACACAGGAGACGGAGAGGGAGAGAGAAAGTGACACGGGGGGTGTGAGAGGCGGATTGCGATCGAAAGCAATTTGACCGCAGAAATGCTCATGCTGATTTATACTGATAACAGATGGCAGTATGAAATATCAAATATCAACTTCAAATGCCGTCTTTTCCATCCCCCCTCTTTCCCCGATGCAGTTCTTTGGATGTGTGTTTGTGTTTTGCTCTTTTTTTTTCGCAGCAGAGTCATAACATCTGAAAGTGTAATCTAACACTTATCTTTCTAAAGAATATACGACAGGCGCTTTGAAGGCGCTGCTTTAGGAGGAGATGAAATTCAGAATGATGACTGCTTATGGAAATGAGAAGGCCATGCTCCCTCGCTTGGAGTCGAGGAGATGTTTCCCAGAGGAGAGAGTCGATGCTCAGAGCTTGCTCTGTCAGAGCTCAAGGGACTTAATAGAGTCTTCTTTATGCTTCTTTTAGATACTAGCTTTGTCTTGGATATTTTTTCTTATAATTTGTTGGGTGAAATAAAAACAGACAGGAACAAGGCAATGGCTTTTAGTAAGAGTACAGTGCTATAAAATGAAAGGGGCTCTTATTAGATAGTTTCCCAACATTATATGAATGCCATGTCATTCTTAAGCTAGACCTTAAGGTGTACTTTATGGTAAATTTGTGTCTCCTGAAAACGTTCTTACTTAAGTATACCTGATAAATGAACTATTTCAACTATTCCTGAAGTGACTATTTGTTGGAAAACACTCTCACCAGAATTATTTTTTATTATAATTTTTTTTTTCAGTAGACCTATGCTATCTTTTTTCTTTTAAAAGCTTGTCATATGATTAAAAGTGTCCCATGTACATTTTCTTTCCACTGTTATTATACGTGGCGTGGTGTTTTAATTTTTTTTATAAAAAAACAGCACTTTTTGAATAGAGCACTAAAGCAGCCCCTGCATGAAATGAATAATCCATTCTCGAACCATTGATATCAACCAGTTCAGCACCATTGCCGTGGACAGCCCCTGGTATAGGTGTACATAAGAAGTTTTACCTTAAAGGTGCTCTTTGCAATCTTGCATACACAATGGGCACATGATGTGCACCAAAGCAAAAACAAAGTTCGGCCAACCGATCAGCATGAAAAGGTGGCGTTTAATGCGCGCAAACAAAGTTCGGCCAAACGATCGGCAAGAAGAGGTGGGGTTTAATGCACGCAAACAAACTTCAGCCAACCGATCGGCATGAAGAGGTGGCGTTTAATGCGCGCAAACAAACTTCGCCCAACCAATCGGCATGAAGAGGTGGGGTTTAATGCGCGCAAACAAACTTCGTCCAAACGATCGGCAAGAAGAGGTGGGGTTTAATGCGCGCAAACTTCGGCCAAACGATTGGCAAGAAGAGGTGGGGTTTAATGCACGCAAACAAACTTCGGCCAACCGATCGGCATGAAGATGTGGGGTTTAATGCGCACAAACAAACTTCGGCCAAACGATCGACAAGAAGAGGTGGCGTTTAATGCACAAACAAACTTTGCCCAACCAATCGGCATGAAGAGGTGGGGTTTAATGTGCGCAAACAAACTTCGGCCAAACGATCGGCATGAAGAGGTGGGGTTTAATGCGCGCAAACAAACTTCGGCCAAACGATCGGCAAGAAGAGGTGGGGTTTAATGCGCGCAAACAAACTTCGGCCAACCGATCGACATGAAGAGGTGGCGTTTAATGCACGCAAACAAACTTCGGCCAAACGATCGGCATGAAGAGGTGGCGTTTAATGCGCGCAAACAAACTTCGGCCAACCAATCGGCATGAAGAGGTAGTGTTTAATGCGCGCAAACAAACTTCGGCCAAACTTCGAGACCGGGTTTTTTCCCAATGTATTCAGAGAGCAGAGAGCAAGACGATCAAGGGGTGATGCATACGGTTTGAGATAAGAATGAAATCAAGCTGAAATCCTGCAACATCGCATAGAGCACCTTTATATATAACCTATGTATATAGCATAGAGCTAAGAGAAAGTTATTGGGAAACACAGCCCAGATGATTTGCTCCATATCATGATAAATGTTGGAATTTATTAAAAAGCAGCACAACTTTAGACATTCATGAGATTTGTGCTGAAACACATTTTTAAAGCGAAAAAATCTGTAAACTCACTAATTGGTTTATCCATTAGGGTTCAAAATATTTAAATATAAATGAGCTATTTGAATTCATTGTAGCTTAGATTACTAACCCTAACAGATGAAAAGTCATCTTGCACATTGCCATCCATCAAAGCCTACAGTCATGTGTTGGTGAATCTGACTGCTCCGCTCGCGCTGTGTTTGTATTTGTGTGCATCCAGTCAAGACAACACAACAGAGAGAAGAAACAGTCTCTGTAGTACCTTTTGTACCCGGTCTGTCTCTTCCTGTAAACTCAAAACCTGACTAAAACATAACGTCTTTTGTAATCCTTCACGGATGCACACACAGTAGCCCGCGACACACACTGCTGCGCTTGGATCAGCCTTTATTAGCGGCTGTGTGGAGCTGATTGGACCTGTTTAAGAGCAGCAGACCTCACGCTGTCTTCTGTCCCCTCACACACACACACACATGCGTGTCCCATCCATCCTCTCTCACTCGTCCCAGACAAGGTCACTCGTGGCCTTCAGGAGCGCCGGGCTCAAGGTCGCTCTTATCTGTCTGTCAAACCAGGATGAGGACGCTTGCTTTCATCCTTTTCATCCAACTTTGAAGAGCAGCCGGGCTCCCGCTGTGTACCAACATACACTATAAATTGCACTTTGATATGGCATTCAGAGAGGGGGAAAGCTGAAATAAGAAAAAAGAGAGATGGCAAGAGTAGTGAAAGAAGATGAGAATGATGGGTAGTGAGAGATTGCAGGGCCACTGTAGGAATCAGAGATTGTGCTGCTCTCTGTGACAGCCGGCGCTTTGCTACTGTCATACAGCAAATGCTGGAAAACACAGGCCAGCATTAAAATGAATAAGATCCATCACTGTCCTCTGCCCTGTGTGTGTACTCGATTATGTTTGAGAGAAGCACTTTTTTCTCCGGTCCTATCCTGAATGTGAGTCGATGCCCTACGCTGTCCATCAAAAGCTCTGTTCTTCCAAAATAATAAACGTTCATTCGCTCATTAGTAATAGCAGGTGTTTATATGTGAAGTGTGGTTCTACTGCAAATACATTTCTATACGATTGCACAGACACTAACAATCTACATGTAAAAAAGTTTATAACCAGGCTGTTTTGGGTCACCATTGACTTCTATAGTAGGAAAACAAAATACTATGGAAGTCAATTCATAGAAATTCATACAGGTTTGGAAGTACTTGAGGGTGAGTTGCACAGTTTTGTTCTTTTGACTGAAGGCACTTTCTCTTTTTGCTCATAGATGGATCTGGGAAAGGCCTGTCATGGAGAGAGTGACCTGATTTTGTCACAATTACAGTAGATTCAAAGGCTCAAACTGTAAATGAAGGGTTTAATAATCAGCCGCTGACTTGAGTGAAACACTCTTGTCTGAAATGAGTTTCAAATTGAGAATCTTGACTATCTCTCCGACTGCCTTTGGTAATTGAAGCAGTGATGTTCTTCGTAAGGGATTGTCGTGACCCAGATAATGATGTAATGTATTATTGGTCATTGCTTTTTCTTCTTCAGTTCAATAATTGAGGCTGAGCTTCAGAGAGGCGGCGATTCCAATCGATGGCTTTCGGTTTCTATTAATATAAGGTCATAAGTTCCCAGGCAATTAAAAGTCTTGCAGTCATTTGAGTTCAATTAATTTCCTAAAATAGTTGAAGACTTCTTACGTTGCTGGGATTTGAGTTTTACCCCCGTCCTAGCACAATTAGGGGACGTAAAAAAAAATATTCGTTTTAGTTCACTTTAAGCAGAAATTTGAGCTTTTAGTATTTAACACACTTAATATTCTTATTACCATTATACATGTCTGGTATGAAGTTATCAAAGTTCAACAGAGTGTTCAAAGACAGCTTCTGAGGATTGTGGGTAATTGGAAGCGTATGTTGCTCTTCATAAAGGTCGGCATCTGAGCCTATCAGCGCTGGATTATTGAAATGAGAAATTAATACATTTCCCCGGATTGAGTGTGTCCAATTAGTTTCCACGCCTCTAGTGTGCTGCTAAACTGTCTTGTGTTGGGCTGTGACACAGAGCTGCCATTACACTTCAGTCAGGGACTGTTTGTGACATGAAGATGTACAAGCTCAGTGTTACAGTGCAAAAATATCATTGAGTTAAAACACATTTTATTTCCCTTTTTTATGCTTATTATATTTTATCATATGTTTCAGTTTTCATTTTATTTCTTTATGTGTTTTAGCATTTTATTAAGTTTTGTAAGTAAACAGCAACAGAGATATAACAGAGTAACTGAGATTGATATAATGGAAACATGAAATAAATACAGTACTTGTTTAAATTATTTGGTTACACCAAAAATACTTTTATGATGCCACTCTCATTTTTAAATGGAAAACATCAACACATAACATAAATTATTCAGTTTATTTCAGTTTCATTTTTAAATTAGTCATAATATAGACATAGACATAATAACATTGGACAAAATATAGACATCATGTAGACATATGTTGAAAAAACCCAGATAACTACATTTTTTACAATTTTCAAAAATCATGGAGTTAGTTTATTTTGAGTAGGTAAATTTTTTTTTTAATAAAATACAGCTCAACTGTTTTTTTTTTTAAATGATCTGTTTTTGCAAATAAACTCTTCATATGATATTTGGCAATTTTTTTGCTATAAAATACACTGCATTTGAACGAATGACGCATTTATATAGCGCTTCACCATGTAATGCCATACACCCAAAGCGCTTTGAAAGATGCGACAGCAGCCACAGGACATCGGCGCCAGTACGCTCACCACACACCAGCTACAGGTGGAGAGGAGAGGGAGATACAGCCAATCAATGGATGGGGATTTTTGGGAGGCCATGATAGACAAGGGTCAGTGAGAATTTGGCCAGGACACCGGGGTTACACCCCTACTCCTTACGATGAGTGTCATGGGATTTTTAATGACCACAGAGAG
>JAUMHQ010000041.1:577531-599465 GCA_032361165.1 Enteromius paludinosus | reverse complement strand
ATTTCAGCGGCAAAATTATTCCAGTACTTTACGACGCGAGTAAACGCCACCACTTAGTGATACATTTTGTTATTGTTGTTTGTTCTGATTGCATTTAGAAAACATAAGTATTTTCTTGTTGCTGTCAATATTTATTTGAATAATGTTCATGTTCATACAAACCGAACCATGTGCTCACTGTACCACTGCATCCCTAATTCAGGCAGATCGGGCCATGGCAGATCAAAGTCACTGGCGGGTTCAGGGGTATTAACAGGATTGAGAGGTTCAGGCCCGGACTGAGCTGGAGCACAGATAGGTTCTTGGGTGCAGTGAATGGCCCACACAATTCCCCACACAACAGGAAGCACAGTGGATAGGGAAACAGTCTCAACAATGTATTATATTGTATATATATAACAAATGTAATATATATATATATATATATATGCATAAAAACATTTATTTTGTATGTGATAAATCATGATTAATTTGCTGTACAGTACTAGTTGCTTTGCAAAGATATAGAAAGCGTTGCGCATTTTCCACACGTTTTTAGGCCAAGTCCAACGAGAACATTTGGCGAGTCCAATGACCAAGTCCGAGACAAGTCTGAGTGCAAACACCAACGAGTCCAAGTCCAAGACCGAACTCGAGTAACACAGCTCTGAACAATAGGCACAATCCCATCTTCAGCAAAAGGCCCAGCTCAGGCCCTGCGATGACAATAAGCCTGCGTCCACTCAAAGCAGCGTCTGAGCTGCATTTCTAAGCACTTGTCTTGTCTCTGACACTCCGCTCTGGGCTGGGAATCAGGCTTTGGCTGAAGGCCCAACACATTGCCAGCTCTGCCCCGAACACAGCAGGCTTTCCAGGGCCCCGCTCTTAAACGTCTACCACCTCGGCCCTCAGAGGCAGAAAAACCGCCAGGAACGTCAGGAGATAAGTGTTGGCTAAACCTCGCTCGTGTTTTGTCCCTATTTGTTTTTGGAAGGTTTTCATATTTCCCAAGTTGCCCTTTTTGGTATTGTTTAGTTACCATGTGCTGCTCTCTCTCTCTCTCTCTCTCTCTCTCTATATATATATATATACATATATACAGTGTATATATAAATATATATATATAAATTCCTTGTTATCTTTTTTTCCCTTTTCTCACCTCTGCCGTTTTCCTCAAGTTGATAGCAGGGAATCCTTGAGGGAAATCGGTCTGTTATAATAATAATCTGCCCGGCCGCCACATGGTGATGCGATATTCAAAGTCTCTCACCAGGGAGACTGACAGAGAGGAAAATCAATTACAGCCTTATTTTTAGGGGTGTTATTACATGCAGGTTAGTGTGTGTGTGTGTGTGTGTGTGAGCGCACATATGTGCAAGAGCAGGGGCTTTGATTGATTATATGAGGCGCAGGGACAAGGCCATTTCTACACACTTATGAAATTATAGATCAGGTGATAGGTGCCGCTGATGGCTACTGGAGGCGATGTATCCAGCAGCGCTAAAACAAGCCTCGGGGCTCCGGGAAGAAGAGGACGAGAGATGGGCCCCGGCCAAAGCCAGCCCTCTCCTGACACAACCGATCGTTAATTTGACTTGACGTTTTGACAGGGGCTTTTAGTGATGCAGAAGCAGAAGGCAGCGCAAAGGTTGGCTAGATTAATTTTCATAACGTGCCACCATTAGCCTATCTATTTCTGGCAGGGAGGGCACAGCCTGCTTTTTAGCGCACCTGACCCTCAAGGATGTTTATGAAATTCATCTATGACTCAGAAGCGCTGGCTTTAGCGCTGGCGCGTGTGAACTGGATGACTTAATTCTTCCAGAATATTTTTCTGCTGTTAGTTTTAGTCTTGATGGGCATGCTATTAAAGGAATAGTTCAGCTAAATGTATCCGTCATTATTTTCTCAACTTAAAAAATAACAAATAATTAAAAAAAAAAAAGTTTTGTGTTGAATATATTTGTGTTTCTTTCGCAGCTGATTGATTGTAGGCTTTATCCACCTCAGTTTTTGAGTGAATAAGCCAAAGTAAAAAAGTGTGAGTCGGTAAGTTTTACAGTAGTCCTATGCTTTAACATAAACTAGCATTTTTGGGGAAAAGAAAAGAAAATCCAGGTCTAAATGCCTGGACCACAATTTAGTGGTATATTTGTTTTAGAAGTTTGAAGCCAAACAGTTGTCTATGAGGAGTAGGCTCTTTTCTTTTCTTTTCTTTATCTGAATATAACTATTCAAACCTTTTGTTTGATTACAAGCTGAGTGAAAATGTTAAATGCATATTTATTGATTATGCATGTGCTTGATGCACTGTGCCTGTGCCAGAATTTTCTGAACAAATGAAATTAAATCAATCAATCAGTCAATAATAATTATAAGAAGAAGAAGAATTGCGTTGGATTTTTCACATTTCCAAATGTCAAGTTTGACAAATGTCCAGTGGGTGCTGGTAATTTAGTTTTTTTCCAGAAACAGATTATTTTTTGTATGTTCACAAATGAAATGTCTGTTGCGTAGCATGTTTGAAAATAATGTAACACCTACACTAAACCCAATGGCAAACCCAACAGATATTGTTAAAAAAAGCAAACTTAGGGTTAGGGTTAAAAACACACTTCCTCGAGCAGTCATGCCATTTTATTTGCCTTCTGCAAGTCTTTGAGCTCTTTTATCATGGCGTGTGTTTTACGAGAATCATATCTAAGTGTTTCATATCGCAGGTACAATACTGTACCGGGTGCGCTACTGAGCAAGCTTACTATTCATGTGGCTTTGCTTCTGTGATGCAAACATCAAATGTATTAGTTCACAAATCATGCACTACAGTAATAGTGTTTCGATCTCATAACATAGTGTTTTGCAAGGAACTGTGTTTCTGAAGGATATTGGTTTTACTGTCCTTAGTGTTCATTTCAGCTACTAAAAGCTTTGTTATGTTTTTGAAGTTTTGCTAAAATGTAGGCACAGTTTTCAGCCTATATATTGTTATATATGTTCTATTTAACAAATAAGTCTTATTTGGAAGAATTTTCATTTAGTTTTGTAACTACAGTATATGCATACATACAGTGGCCCAAAAAAGCATTTGCATTTTTAAGACTTTATGAAAGTCATTGAACTAGATAACAAAATATCAAACAAAGTGCCGTTTGTTTTAACTAGCACAAGCAGACCTTTTCAAGGACACAATTAAGTTTGAAATAAAATAACAGTAGATTGATTGTCAATCGCTAGTGTAACGTACTTACTGGGCTAGTGCACATCTGCGAAGACGAGAAGCAGGTGACCTTGAGACCAGCTGGTCATTGCAATGCATTTTTAAAAATGGCTTTTTGGGAGCCACTGTATCACATATAGGAGAAATAAAACGGGGTAAAAATATGCAAAACTGCTCTGAAGCAGCGCTGCTGTTCGCGGGTGTGATTTGGAGTGAAGTTGATGAAGTGTTGCCATCAGTGGCATTTGTTTTTGTCACAATCGAGTAAATTGTAAGCAGATGTGTTGCCCCCCCCCAACTGCCTCCCATCCTTCGTTAGTCCTCAACAAACCTCATCAAGGGCTTCAGCAGAGCCTGGAGCTCCCGCCTGCGTTTCTGCAGGAACACGGTGACCATTATGAGGCCTTGTTTATGCCTGTTGCATGGTTGCAGTCCTGTCCACCATATGTAAGTTGACTGAGCGGACCACCATGGTAGGGGGCCATTTATAGCATATGCATGGGAAGAAGTGTGTGGGCACCAAATCAGCACGCCAGCAAAAATATATATATATCAGTCTCTTTTTTATCCTCCTCTGTGTATTTACACTTGACTGATCAGGCTTTATGTCTTTGTACACACTGCAAAAATGCCAAATCTAAACATTATGAAAACTCTTTCCATCCAGCGTCTCCATTGAAGTAGATCAGCATGGCTATTAGCTTATCTTCTTGGCTCCATTAGTGGCTAATCAGTGACTAGCACACCTCTGTTTCTGCTCCGTCTTCCTCTCTCCAGCGACGCTTCCCCCGGATTGTTTGGGTTCCTGATAGACTTTAAAGGCGGTGTTATAATCAGCAGCGGATATCTCAGCTAGCTTCCTCTTACTTTTAGCCCTTAGCATTAGCTTTGAAGGTTCGCGAGGAAGTGGACTGAAAACAGCGCTTGGAACACACTTCAGCGCCAATTTTCCAAGCCAAGAGACCTGCGATAAAAAAAAGTTTCCCAAACTTTTTGTCATAACCCTTTCGTCTTATATTACACTAGATATCATTCAGCATGAGTGCAATAAAAATAACTCTATGTATTTTATATTGTTTTGGTGTGTTGAGACATTTAATAGGACATGGATTTAAAAATATTTTTGTGGAGAAGGATAATGGGATTATTTTAATATTGTATATGCAATTATGGTATTTATTAATATTTTGGATTACCATTTATTTTCAGTTTTCACTGTAATGTTATTTATTTATTTTTAACATTGTTATGCACTTCTCATTTTTTAACAAACTGTACTTTTATTTCAAATTTTATTTGTCACATACACAGTCATACGCAGTACTCACCGGCGCCATGATATTTATTTATTTATTTGTAATTATATTTAACTTTAGTACTTTCAGTTGGTTGCCATTTTTTCATTAATTTATGGACTTACCTTTACTTATTTTAGGCTTTACATCTAATAAATGCGTTTTTATTTGAACTATTTTAAATGCAATAGCATTGGTAAGGAGCACTAATGCTAAATTTGACCTTATTATATTTTTATCACTATTATAATTTTTTTTTTCCATACAAATAACATCTATAACTTTCTGTTTTCTAGCAGAACACAACATCCCTTTCATGCACTCTATATTTGTACTTTATGATCTTTATTGCGAGTATTTAATCTTGCTGCATTCATTCATTTGATTTCTCTGATTCATTAAATGACTTCCCATCAGCGGTTTTCCAACTCGTTCTCCATCAACACATTTCCCGGGGAGCCTTTGGCTTTGCATACATTTTTCAGCATTTCATTTTTTGATGCGTTAATGCGTGTTACTCGTAATCGCAGCTGATCTTTCCCCTCGCGTCGCGGCGGTAATTTTGTTACAAAATAATTAGCATTGTCGTTCTGCTTTGTCAAACGAGCTCATTATGTTGCGGAGCCTTTTGTAACAGTTCAGCGCTTGACTGGACCAATTAGCTTCCAGAGTTCAAAGGCAGATCACAGGACTGATTGTGGACCAGATTATATTTGTAATTACATAAATATTCCTTTAACAGCTATGTATGCATGCGCTTGGAGGCTGAGGACGTTATCGCCTGCATAGTTAAGCTGTAAATACAGGTTAAAAATACAAGTAACACAGATGATTGTTGGCATGTTATCTTATTTACACTGAGATCTGCCTGGCGGCCATCGATGTGAACATCTCTCTCTCTCTAACCTGAATTAAACATTGCTAGACATATGGAGGGAGCGCTTTGGCTGCGCTTGTCTGGAATTTGGCGGTGTCGTAAGATAAACAGTGTGATTTATTCAGCGAGGAGAGGAAGGACTGCGGGCGGACCGGAGTGTGATCTTTCGTGCTTCGCTTCGCTTCCAAACTTCTCCTCCGACTTTTACTCACAGAGCAGAACCTTCTACATTCTTCAAAGAAGTTCATAAATCTCTCAGTCCTTATCTTGTGTTTATATCAGGCTGTGATCAATGACTAATTTCCTCCCTGAAACGTCCACTTTGACCCCACAGCACATACCGTACGCTTGACGGCATCTTTGGACGTGTTTCAGCTCAGATAAACTTAAATAAATCATCCTGCGTGGCATTACAGTATGGACGGATCGCATCTAACGAGCTGTTTTCCAATCATGCTAACTTGCGCCTTGTGAAAGAGTTTTGCTTCTCTGCATCCGCTTGTTTCCTAGAAACAACCCCGCATTTGCCATGACGACCCATATGTTGCCATAACGGCCCCCCATACACACACACACACACTGGCGCTCTGGACAGATGTGAGCTAATCACAGCATCAAACTCTTAGTTAGTTTAACTCTCACTTTTTCTTGCTCTGGTGCAGATATGACATGTAGACTGAGTTACATCTACATCTAAATATATCCTGACAGTCAAACACGACATTATTATCTTTCTTTCTGCTGTGGGTTTCTTCTGCCTCCACACACACACACACACACACATGCAGTAGCAATCTACACTAATTAGCTTTGAGCCCAGAAAGTCACAAAGAGGGATTTGCTCTGTCTTTGTTGTTATATCGCGACTCACTGGGGAGTTTTTTCCTCCCTCTTGCCAATATTTTGATAATGTTTTCTCTCTTCTCTTCCACTTTTATAATTTTAGTATCTGTGCTCGTGTCATGTGAGTTTGTGAATGATGCATCAGGAAGTTCACCACAGGTGTTGTTGGAGCCTTTTTTGGGGTTAGGGGGATTCAGCAGTAATGGGATCTTTAAATTTGCTGAAAAGGCATATGAGGTGAAGGTCTCTAATAAACAGAGTATGAATATTAAAGACTCTCTAAAGCATGAAGAATATTTAGCTTTAACTAGCTAATATTTCAGTATACCAATGTGTTTTGAGGAGATAAGGGTTTCACGTGTTGTATTTTGTGTCGATCATCTCTATTTGAACTCTAAATTATTACTAAATGTGTTTTCAACATTGCTAATAAACATAAATGTTTCTTTAACAGCAAATCAGCAAAAAATAATTTCTGAAGACTGCTACAGTTTGAAATTTTGGTTAATTAAAAGGTTGTTTTCTTAGACTAAAATCACGTTCCATTTTAACAAAACAATTACATGATGAAACATTGAATACATTTTCATGATGTTTCTGTTAAAAGGCAAAGCTATGATATAAAAAAAAAAAATGCAATAAAAGGGCACTGAAGGGAAAGCAGGAATGGGAAACAAGAGCAGGAATAATGTGCTCAGTGTGGCTATTTCTGTGTCCTGCATTAACACCACACTGGACCATTACTTGTGTAATGAACTAAAGGTGGAAGAGGGAATTCAGAACAGGTTTAGCTAGAACTTGAGGCACAGACACACACAGTTATGGTCATAGTTCAACGCACACACACACACACACACACACTGATTACCCCATAATGCTGAGAATGTCAAACTGATTCATTCATGTCAGATTTTGAGTTCCCACGGAAAGTGAAAATGCTGCATGAAGTCACACAATTACAAATAATTACATTTCATTTGTTTATTATACAAAAAAGGCCAGTCTGGCTTCAAAAGTGCCTTACCCTTTCATAGTCAGTGTATATTTCTGAGAAACACATGACATGTTGCTGCATTACGTTACAACTATAAACTAGTTAGACTATTGGGTAGGTTGCATTATTTTAATCATTAATATTACTGTAAATATCTAGTGTTCGTCATTGTTCACAATCAGCAATTAAAAACTAAATGAACAAAAAAAAAAAAAATGCTTTTCATTATTGTAATAGATGACATAAAAGAAAATATAAATATTATATGAAAAACATCAACCTAAATGAAAATTAGACACTTATTTATTTGTTTTAGCATATCACATCATGCAATATTATCAATAAAACTTGTTATACACAAAAATGTTAGACACAGTAACTAAAATATAATTTAAAAATAATAATATTGATAATATATATATTTTTTTATATGTATGAAAATAAATAAATAAATAAATAAACAAAAAACTAAAATGTAAATAAAATATTTGACTGAAGACATAAAAAAATAAATAATTCAAAATATTAACACTGTAGTATATAATAATAATAATAATCAGGTAGCCACAAAAAAAAATCTGAATATTTTTCATCATGGCTGGTAATAGGATATGGTGTTAAATTAATTTCAAAGCGCCAGACCAGCGTCTTCATTGTGCTGGTTTCAACCTGAAGTTAACCTTCTGTCATGCAGAAACACACACAGAGCTGCACACACACAGACACACTTCTCCTCCCGGGCCACCATGCTAAATGAGTTTGAGTCTGGTGCTCCAGGGGCAGGTTACACTGGACCCCTACTTCAGTATGCTCATTACCTCATTCAAACACAGATAGCGCTCTCACAGATTTGATTTGGCCATTATAGACACAGCGCCAGAGGCCTCGTCCTCCTATTGAGTTTCCGTAACTTGTCATAACACGGTTTTTACTGGCAGTGAGGTGACATCAGTTTTTAAGCGGACAGCAGGTGGACGACGTCCTCGACAGCGCAAGATATAAACCTTCAAATGTGTAAGAAACAACTCATAACTAGAGATTCACTGAGACTACATTTCTTCAATAGCTGATTATTTAGAATGACATCTACTGATGCTAAAAGAAATATTGAAAAAATGTAGATAAAACAAAGATCTTTAAAATATGTTTTAAAAGGATATGCTATTTTTTCTGCTTCAAAATATCATGTGTAATTCAGTGCCAGTGCTTTATAATTAATTGTGAAAATACTATAGAGGAAACCCTATCATTTTGTTCATTAGATGTTATAATTAACATCAGAGCCCAAACTATTGCTGCATTTTCAACAGCAGTTTATATTCCAATATAATAATCCCACTCAAATCAAAATCTACTAGGTTTAGCCTTGTTAATTTGTTCTATTGTGCATTCACAAGTCACTATTTTAAGGCGGTTATGAATCCTAAATGTTTTTGCACACCTATGCGGAGTAAAGTAATTTCCTGAGGTAAATACTATGTGACACATGCTGTTTTTTTGACATACGTCTGTGGATATAAAACTATTTGAGACATAATGCGTTCCAGTAAGTTGTACTGTATCTTTCTGCACCTTCTGGCGTTTATTTTGCTCAAAAATTTGTGCACATGAGCTGACGTGCTGCTGATCCTGTCACACCACATGTAATGAACCAGTTTGAGAGGTGGAACTTGTTTTCTTGTTTCTTTGTTTGCGATTAACGGATGAGAGCTGCGCTACAAAACCATTTAGTGAAGTAAAAATGTGCATATCTGGCAACTTTTGTTGATTGTTCTAATGTTTGTTTTTTTCTACTTTGACACCCCTAGATTCAACACGAGAGGCATTGTCTTCACGCATCGTCATCAGTTGCAGTCTGAAAAGCTTTTATTGATAGCGTGTAATCATCCTTGATCAACTGTTTTTAAACACTCGTCAGAAGCAGATATCAGCCAATACCCGATATATAGCCAATATATAGGTGCATCCGATGAACCTCGTGAACTGAAAGGTTGGATAAAAACAGAAAGGGAAATTAAAACTCCCACAATGCACACGCACACACAGACATAAAAATATGCTGATGTTGATTTCCTAGTGTTTCCCAGACTATTATCGTGAGTCATAAATGCACACAATTCTAGCACACCCGATTGGATTTCCTCAAGCGGGATGCAGAGAAAGAGAGAGACTGTCGGTGGCTTTGTAATTGCATTAGCCTGTGACAGAGAGAAAACGCTCATTGTTGGTAAATTAGATCGGGGCTTATGAGAAAGTGTGGAAATATTCAGTGTCGCTGGGAAAATCCGACATCTCTTCTCAGCCCGGGACAGCTGTCAATCAAACAACTCACAGATAGATGTCAGGGGTCAGAGGTCAACTCTGACCTGGGGTGGTGAGGAGGTAGGGCACTTAAACACTTAAAAATGCTCAGTTTTTTTTTGTGATAGGGCAATACTGGAGTCCCAGAGCCCATCTGGATCTGATGAGATGGGTGGGTACCAAAGACAGAGGTCACTCTACAGGAGACTTTCCCTCTGTCCGCACCAGCCTTTCCTCTTATTCCTCTCCAGTTCCCATTCCTGAGGATCTCCTTTCCCCTCAACAGCACTTACAACGACACATGTGGTCCATTAGACACAAAAAGACTCATTCAGTTCAGCCCACCAGGCCTGGTCTTTGAAAAACTCCTGAGAAAGAGGGAAAGCGGTTGGCGGAAGATCAGAGCGATGTGAAGAAGAACTCACTCCCCTCTTCTTAGGAAGGTTCCCCACTGGCTGTTTTAGGGAATCTGTGCATTGACAAGCTTCCTCAAGGAAGGGGCCGCAACCTTTACCATGAGCGATTTAGAAGTAGAGGCTCAAATGAACGGCCTCGCTTCCTTTTCCTTTTAGAGGAGTCCAGTAGTAGTGAAAGGCTTCTAGATATAAAGCAGGCTTGGCAGGCGTTTAGCAGCCCGTGATGCCAGCAGGGGTCCTGAGCTCAGGGATTCTCCCTGCAGTAGGGAGTCTCAACAAGACCAAGAGGTCTGTCTTCCAATTCGATGCGCTTTCACAAAAGAGCTTTGGCTCTTCATGGCTACAGTAAATGTTACACATTTATGATGGAATAACTGCTATTGCTTTTGCTGGTGCAGTTTGAGGGCAGAAGCACAAAGGTGGAAATGAATCCCAAGGTGTTTTCACACTAGAGTATGGGGTGAAGCTGAGGGTCTGAATCACTTACCGCTGAAGATGTGATGTGACCCTCAAATAACAAGCCTTTCACCTTGAGGACATATTATTATATAAAAATATAACAAATATTATATAAAAAAAGGATATATATATATATATATTTATTATTAAAAGTTATACAAGCTAAAATCAGTTCAGCGTTTATTTACTTGAGTTTGACGTGTTCAATTTTGACGTGTTGTTCAAATCTCACCAGTAAAAATTCATGTTTTTTTTTTTGTTGCCAATTTGTTTTAATCTGTAGGAATGACCTACTGTGCACCAAATCGGACAGAATTTGTTAGGTAGTACGAGTTAGCCATCTCGTAAAATTCAGACAAATTGGTCGTGAGGCCACATGAATGACATGTACTGTATGAAACCAAATACTCAAATGTGAAAAAAAAACATTATAATTAAACTTGAGTGTGCTCTACACAACTAAATGATGGTTTATGTTTGTAGGATTCAAGCAAAGACCAGGGAGCTCCGAGAGCGACAGGCCCGAGAGCGAGACTATGCTGAGATCCAGGACATCAACCGAACCTTCAGTTCGGACGAGGAGCACACCTACGCTGGGATCGGCTCTCTGGACTCGTCCCTGGACAGCAGCATGGACCTAAGCCATAACCCTGGTCCAGAGCGGCCCCAGAGCCCCCGAGACCAGGCCTTGCCTTTAGAGGCTCTCTACGCACAGGTCAACAAGCCCCGCAACGGACGGCCGCCGTCTACAGACAGGTAAGAGCTCAAAGCTTCTGTGACGTGATGCTCAGGCTGCTTTGTTCCTGAGATTCAGGGTGTTTGTCAGGGCGGTTAAGTAATACTTGGCTGATGTAACAGGACAATAACGTTCCTTGACATGTTCTTGACTTGAAAGACGCAACCTTGGCTCTGTGTTTCTAAAGCTTTGCATAATGCAAGCTAAAGTGTGTTTTCTCGCTGTCAAATATTTCTCTTTTTGTAAGGCTGGATAGGGTGAAGGACACCAACACTTTTGAAGTTGCTTTTATTGTGCTGAGAAAAAAAGACGTTTCTCTGCAGACGTCTCTCTGATAGAGGATGTTTTTCTTTTATATTTGTTCATGTCTGAAAGTTTGGAAAATGAAAAGCTGTTTTCATCCACCCTTTGTAGTGTGAAAAAAAAAAGAAAAAGTCAAACAAACTGCGTTATCAGATTTCTCACCTGAGTCCCAGCGGCGGTTTTATAGTGCAGGTAAATCATTGATAATTCTCTGGATGGGAAAATGTAATAACCAGCAGGCTCCTTTATTATCACGGATCATGTCAGATCCACCCTCAGCGTGCACAGAATCTCTGAATTCATCTGGGTTTAAGGGAAAGACTTTATTCTAGAAACTGCTGCAATTAGCTGAGTGTTTTTGACCCACTTGAATAAAAGATTGCATACAATGTTCTGAGTTTATAGTTAACTAAACTATACTGTCATTTATCTAAGCTTGTATATCATGCATTTAATATATTTAAAAATATTTCAAATGAACTAACTTCATATATCATATTAAATAAGACATGCTTTTCATGTGCTTTAGTCAGCACATCAAATGAAGTACTTCTGACAGCATGATGAAGAGATTTAAAACAATGATGTCATATGTGCTATAAAGTAAGACTTTTAATTTGACATTCTTAGAAGGAACCCTACCTGAGTGTGTTAAGCACAGTCTAGTGCCTTTCTAAATACACTTAAAAGACCTTTTAATTTATGATTAGTATAGCATATAAGTATTTTTAATTGTATATACTTTTTAGTTTTGAAGTACACTGCAAGTGCACTTTTAATACAGCTAAGCACACTTTTTTTCTCAAGGAGAAACAGGAAGTTTTGGTCACTTTGTTTACATTTATTACTATATAGCCTACAGTCTTAAAATATTAATAATGTTACCAAATGATACATCTTTCGAAAGGTCAAAGGATTTAGTGTGAAGAAAGAAATATACAGGTGTAGATTCTCCAGAAACAGTAATATAGCAGTTTGTGTCGGGAGTGTTGAAGGAATCATGTAACATTAAAACAGGACTTTATAAGTAGAAAAGAAAAAAAAAGAAATCTTGTGAAATGCACTCCTTTTCTCTCCCCCAACATCCTTTAGCCATTACTTGTTTATGCAACTAGTTGGTGGTGTTAATATTAAGGAAGATCAGAGTTCATATAGGAAAATGCTTTTTCTTCTACTTCTTCTTGAGAACGATTGTGCTAAAAAGTTGTCATCTTTTATAAGTTTACTAGCATGGCATCAAAGCATGCAGACATGGACTAAAACTTCCCCAAGTTTGTGTCTTCATGAAGAGTTGAGGATTTTGTTTGAGTGTTTTTCATCTTCTGTGTTGAAGTCAGGGTTATGATGTGTTGTACAGACACTGAATATCTGATGCGGAGGACTGACCTACATTTGTTCTGGTGAAATGAGGGTATTTTCTGAGATATGGAAGCAATATATTCCAAAAAGCCTCGTTTTGTGCTGTTGCTGTTCTCCAGCTCCTTGTTTTCACCAATAAACATCCATCAGTGTATGAAAACGAAGGGAAAGTCACTCTGTATTCACACTGAAGAAGCTCTAGCGGTTTTGAAAGGGTTAGTGGTTAGTTATGAAACGTTACTAAAGGCCAGCGCGTCTCTGTCATGAGCAGTAATTACTCTCTGTGGGTTTATTATGGCGGTGGTTAATTGGCTCGTGACGAAGAGGCAGTGATTGACAGGTGTCACTCAGGCTGTGTGACCTTTCCCAGGACGCAGTGGGACAGGGATTATTACGTTACCGACTGCTGTTGCCCCAGCAGGAGCATTCCCGCCGGCTGCTGACCCCCGCTGCTCAGACGATTTGTAAATATGACGAGATTATGTTTAGGAATCTGATCAATCCCCTCTAGTGTACTGCACAGCAATATTAGCATTCATTTATGCACTTAATTATTTACTATGCATACATATTACTAGGGTATTCTCATATAATGGTACATTTTAATTATAAGAAAAAATTACTTTATTGTAAAATTTTTTATTGTTATTTAATGGAAACACTGTAGAATTTTATAAACTTTTGTTATGAATTCAATTACTACAGTATTACATTATGTAACTTTTCAGTTCAATACCTGCTATATACAGTATCATCTACGATCTTTTATAGTATAATAATAATAATAATAATAAAGCATTATTTTGAATATATATATATATATATATATATATAGTAACTCTATAACTCTATTTTCTACGTATGATCGGTTAATTGCACTGTATCTGGCATTATTACAATAGCAAATAATAATAATTTAAATATATACCTTTATTATAATATTACATTAAGCATAGATAATTTTTCAGTAAGTCTATATATTCTGCATATCATCAATTAATTACACAGTGTCTGGCACCATTACAATGAATAATGTACAATGAACAATGAATATTAAAAAGATGCACTGTATGAAATATAAATAATGCATAATTTCATGTACTTTAGTACTGCTGTTAATACTTATTACAAGTATGAATTATACTGTACAGTAAGTTATTCAGCATATGAAATGTAACAACCATTCAATATTATGCATCATCGTTTCCTTCAACCATAAACCAAAACCCAGTGCAGCATGTAAATACAGTACAAACACAGGTAAAAAAATCAACATGGAAAAGTTCGTCATAATAAAAGATTAAGTCAGATTTGTTTAGAGTACAGTTTTATGTTTGTAGCAGATTATAGATTATACACAGAGAATAATCAAACAGAAGAGAACATATGAAAGTGATGGGGAAATGTTTCTTTTATGACATTGCTAGAAGTTATTATACAGTTCTGCTCAGCATCTTTCACTGCAGAGTCCTGATGGAGCAAATGTCAAACTTTGCTGCTGTTGACTGTCCTGCAGGATTCATATAAATGTTTATGCATTTAGAGAGAAACCTAGACATCTGTAAATTCATATTACATTACAGAAACTAAATCTGAGCTACACTAGTTAACAACCTACAAACATTAGTGTAATGATTCAGCTTTATTAATCCACTAAACACCCAGAAGCAAATACAAATATCTTCAGCACAGTCTGTGACATTAAAATTATCTTATGAAATTCTAATATATTACTAGCTTGTTTTAGACTTATTTTAACTCTTTGCTGTCCAGCATGAGTTGCATACGGAAGGTCTTCTCTCCTTTTAAAATAAAATGCTTATTTGTTGTAAGTCTTGTTCCAAACGGACCTGCTTGACATCTGATTACATGCAAATCATCCTGTGTATATTTGAAAGAGGGAGTTTGGAGCTTCACGCTGCTTTGCATATCACTTCGAAGCAAGCCTTTGTGAAATAGGTTGTAATATTTGTTGTCGCGTCTCTGGAATAAATTGGCGTTCGGCAGTAATCTGCGTGAACGGAGTAATGCATTCCTATTCCAGACAGTTTCATCACTCCATTTGAAAGACCGACGCTCTCCGTGAATCAAAACAAAGCTCAAACAAACATTTGCATTTGTAAATGAAAGCTAATAGAAGTCTCATTGTGTCAGGCTCCTGGAATAAACAGTCCTCAACTTTAGCTTATTAGAAAGAGAGGAGGAAGTTTCCTCAGACCTGCTGTCTTGGAAGTTTAAGTGTTTATTCTCTTAAAAAAGTGGCGGAGGGAACGTGATTTCATCTCTCTGTAGATAACATTGGAGAGGAGGATTTCCTGTCTAAAGTGCACAGAACAGGAAGTGGATAAGGCTCAGTGAGGGTCTGTTCGAAATCTGTCAGTCAAAGCCGTCCTCTGAGGCAGAGAATAGAAAGAAAAGGGCCATGTTTTATTTGTTTTCCCCAAAGAAACATATAATACCCTGTTTAATATTCTGACAGCATTTTAACATCTTTCTTTCTTTCTTTCTTTCTTTCTTTCTTCTTTTTTTTTGTTTTGTTTTTTTGTTTTATTCATTCATTAGACATGGATAGGTTTCTATGAGATCATTTTGTTTTCAGATTTTCACAGTAATAATTTGAGACTTATAATACTAAGTCATAATACTATGGTAAGATTTAGGTAAAATCAACCCCAAATTACCTTTATTAATAATTTCATTTCATGCTTCTTTTATTTTATTTTCAGATACTCAAAGTAATAATTTGAAATTCTATCATACTATTATGATAATAAAGTAAAGACAACCATAATTAACCATTATTATTATTCGTTTTAATTCATTTGAATTGAATTGAATTTTTTAAAATAGGTTTTTATGAGATTTTTTTTTTTTTTTCAGATACTCAAAATAATAATTTGAAATTCTATCATATTATGATAATTTAAATGAATTTAAATTTTGGGGTGATGTTGTTGCTGTTGTTTACATTTATTGAGTATCTGCTAGAATGCTAAGAACCTTCTTCCAGATCAGCTTTAGATCTTCAGGCGTGTTCACTCTCCCTCAACAGAAGTTAGGAAACACTGACTCCGATGTCTGTGCTGTTTGTTGGATCACTGTTAACCCTGTTTGCATTTGTCTGAGCAGTGAGAAGCAGCCTGAAGCCTCATAACACTTCTGTCCCACTCACAATTCCCTGGCAGTGCCTCGGCACCTAGCTCTTGCCATGCAGTCTGAGTCCTGAGCGTCAATTGATGTGTTCAGAGCACACCAGGCCATGTTACAACTGTAGCCTCGAGCAGCGTATTTCTCACATGCCGCAAGGTAAATCTGCATCTGGCGTAACGCAGCCCTCTCCTCCTGCATTGCTGTTTGCTGCAGATTTGAGTTTAGGAACCGGCTCTCTTTTCCCAGCTATCACCGAACACATCTGCTGACTTCCATGTGACCTGCGAGACGTTTCAGGCTTGTTGCATGAAAAACAAGAGAGGGAATGCATTGAAGGAATGTGTCGTTAATTTTCCATCATGTTCAAATAAATGTCCATTTTGTTGCCCTGTTCAAGGCCTCCAGAGTTCATTAGCCACAGCCAATAGACATGCCATTGATTTCTTGGTATTAAAAAGGTGATGCCATGATGATGTTGGATGCTGTTTATAGTAGCGTGGAGTCTATTGAAGACAGGCCACAATGATGTAAAACAGTGGTGCCGCCAAGGTATGCAAGCATGTTGTGTGCAGTGTAAAAAAAACATATATGTATATATATATATATTTATTTAATAATATAAAATAATAAATATGTATATATGAATGTATAATGTGTGTGTGTGTGTGTGTAAATGATTAATAATAATAATAATAATAATAATAGTTGACTAATTTAATTTAATATAATTTTAAATTAATTTATATGATTTGAAAAAAAGAGGTTTAATACTAAAAAATATTATATATCGTAGCCTACATACAGAGGGCTTGTGGGCAAAATTCAAGCTCTTGCATCTCAGTAGCCTGGTATTGTTCACATTTGCATGTGATTTCATCTAGTTCTTGTCGAGGCAGCAACCCATGTCTATAAAGTCAATAAAAGCCTTTTTATGTTTCTCTTCTTGGCCAAAAAGGCATTAATAGCAGAGGACGTTTAGGCGAAAACTCTCAGTGGAAACAGAAAAATCTCTTTATCTCTCCATCCTGCAGCTGAATAAATAAGCTCAGACAATTACCAAACGTCTGGGTATGGTTCGTCTGCCTTTAACAGCGTCCCAGTCGAAGGTCAGAGCGGCAGTAAAGGCTTTCTGACCTGTAAAAGGTTTGTAAGACGGGCACCGCTCTCGTCTGTTTTACAGTCGCTCCGAAGCCAGGCTCCATTATCCAGATTTTCCTGCTTTATTAGCATGCTTTCATTGGTCCCCTCGGAGCGAATGAAGCAGGTTCGGGATCTAGTAATGAGCCTCACATCAGTCTGATCCAGACCAAACAGAGTTATTAGAGAGGGAAGAACAGCCGTTCTGCTGTGGTCTTGCCTAGAGCCCTGATTGGCTCTGCTTAAGAGAAAAACACCAATGAAAATTAGCAAGTAATTAAACAATCCTGAGCCACTCTCCTTAATCCGGGTATAAAGAGGCGATAGCTGCAACCACTCATCAGATTTTGCTTCGGAGCCATGAGTTTATACCTGCTGCTTTGAAGAACAAAGAGGAAGCTGAAGCAGAAGTTGTTCTCTGTGGTGTCAATGACACAATCAGTGGTTTCCCTGACAAGCGAATGCCCTGGGTGTTTCACAAAACAGACATTTGTGAACATGGTCATTTTACGTCTTTTTCAAGATGTCGTTTCGGCCGTGTCCTCTTGGATGCAGCCGTTACCTGTCTCCCAACAATGGCCACGGAAGTTGTCTTCACTGTCTGAGTCCTCATTGCGAGGCCATGCCCCTGGCAGTGCTGCGATCCTGCCTTGCCGTCATACGGGATGAGCAGGCAACCACTGCTGCCACCCGGCCCGGCTACACTGCCACTGGCAGAGGACAGCCAGCTAGCACTCTGGGGGATCTGAGGGCGACTAGTGCCACTCTGCCATTTCCAGCCCCATGGACCACTCGCCCCTCACGCAGTAGCTGTCCTGTCAGGCTTCCAGGTGATTCGGCGAGGCAGTCCTATGGTGGTCCTTATGTTTGTTTGGAGCGCCGAGGGAAGATCAGATACATCAGGGTATATCAGATACAATACTGCGACTGTATCGTACATAATCCACCAGGGGGGTCTACAATCATGCGGCATTTTACACCTTGCCCTCCATCTCCTCCTCTGGAGTCAGTCAGATCACTGCACGTCGTACATATTCTGGGGTAGCTCAATTGTGCAGCTGATGCACTTTCACGACAGCTCACGTCCCCAGGAAAATGGCAACTACACCCTGAGATGGTCCAGCTGATTTGGAGTCGATTTGGAGAGGCTCAGGTAGATCTGTTTGCCTCTCACGAGTCCTCCCACTGCCAGTTGTATTTTTCCCTGACCGAGGCTCCTCTCAGTACGGATGCACTGGTGCACAGCTGGCCTTGGGGTCTACTCAAGTATGCTTTTCCCCCAGTTAGCCTGCTCGCACAGACCCTGTGCAAGGTCAGGGAGGATGAGGAACAGGTCCTGCTGGTTGTGCCTTTCTGGCCCAACTGAACCTGGTTTTCGGAACTCCTCGCAAAAGCCCCTCCCCCATCAAGAGGGTTGGGGACATGCAGGCATTTTCAGTGAGTGAAGAGTGCCTTGTGTTTGGCCGGCCTACTCTCACGTTGTCCTGAGACCCCAGCCTGGAAAAGTGCCCAAGGTTCCCACCACGCCAATCAGGTGGTGAACCTGCAAGCACTGCTTCCGGAGGAGTGGCTCAGGATTTGCATTAGCGTTTTCTCTCAAGCAGAGTAAATCAGGGCTCTTGGCAAGACCCCAGTCTGTCATCACGACATAACGTCTCCGTTCCCTCCATCAGGGAACGAGGGTTACATACATAACTGAGACGTTCAGTGCTGTACTGACCAAAAGTCAACAAAACATACACTTTGAGTGGATCAAATCCTTCTTAAATTGTGTTGAGAAAAAAGACTTGGTTCATCCATTAGATTTTAATGATGCGGCAGGTGGTAGAAAGATAAGATGTTAGTCTTAAATTTATTACATCCTGAAAGAAGAGAGAGGGATCAAATCATGATATCTTAAATCAGAACTAGATTAGCTTAGCCTCATTCAGTGACTGTGTGAAGCAGGACTGAAGCTGGAGTTAGAGTCAGAGCTCTGAGCTGTCGGTGTCAGGAGCGTGAAACAAACTGTCACCTCTTTGATGCTCATGATTTGATTGACGGCTGCTCCCATTAGAGCGAGATCTTCTGAGCTGTTGGGAGTCGAGGTGAGACGGGATGAGAGTATTTCTCTTTTCACTAAATCCACTCCGTCCTGATGATGCAAGCCGCTTCAGATGGATTATGAAAGGCAGGTAGCTCAATAGCTGTTGATACAATTTTAGCAGCTGCTGGTTTTGTGCTTTTTCCTTTTACCTTATTTTTTTTGTACCTTCTTTGGGCTTGTGGGAATGATAATTGGAAGGTTGTTAATCCCAGAAGATTAGAGCTCTTTATGTTTCTGTGCTGACTCTTTCACACTGATCCTACTGTGTTCATGTCTCAGATCTGCTGACACCACACAACTAAGATCACTAGAACGACAGATAATCTTGTTTTATGTCATTTCATTTCATTTTATCATATAAATTGTTCACTCATCACAAATTTCACTTTTTTTGGTAAAATTATAGATTTTGTGGTTGCATTACATTAATTATTCTGATATTTTAGATGTGAAGTCATACATTACAATAAATAAATGTAGAAAAGATGTTTTATTTTATTTTATTACAAATAATAGTATATTTTTATTGAAAATAATAAGTATATCATATTTCCAGCTACATAAAATTTTTACCATTGGTATACTTGATATTTAGAATTAAATTGTATCTTAATTATAAAACAGTTATAACTACAGTTAAAGTTATTCATTTTGTCTATCATAAAATTATCTTAAAATTATAGAATATTATATAAATTATATAATGATTTCTGAAGGATCATGTGACAGATATAAATAATATTTTAAATTACATTATTAGAGAAACCATTATTTTATATTGTAATAACAGTTTGCAAGATTATTGTATTTTTGATCAAATAAACATTACAAGTGTATAAGTGTATGACTATATTCATTATATTATATTATATTATATTGAGATTGGGAGGTCATTCCAGCAGCTGGGCACAGTCCAGGAAAAGATGCATGAGAGTGATTTGGTACCTCTTTGGGATGACACCACAAGGTGTTGCTCACTTGCAAATGCAAGTTTCTGGAGGGCTTGGACAAGGAAACTTGCTTTGACAGGAAGGGTCTAATCTTCCTAATGTTGTAAAAGGCAAATCTGGGCCATTGTACAATTAGGGTCTGTGAAGCTTGGCTGATCACCAATGATTGACTCCAGGGTTCCTGGCCATCCTGAAAGAAGTTATGTTTGATGAACCCAAGGTGTATGGATATGTGTGGAATTGTGATAAAGAGATGAGCAGTGCTGTATTAGCAAGGTTGCACTAAAGGTAATGGTCCTTCATCCAGCTAGAAATGTCATTCAGACAGGCTGCAATGCGAGAGGCAACCATTGGATAATTTGGCTGGAATGAGGAGTAGAGTTGGGTGTCACCAGCATAGCATAATAGGAAAAGGCATGCTTCTGAATGACTAGAGATGACTTTTAGATTGAGAAGAGAAGTGGTCCGAGCACTGAGCCTTGAGGAACCCCAGTAGCAAGTGCTTGTGACTTAGAAACCTCACCCCTCCAAGACATCCTGAAGGACCTACCGGAGATGTAAGACTTGAACCACAGGAGTGCAGTTCCTGAGATGCCCATCTTTCTATGGGTGGACAGGAGGATCTGGTGGTTAACCATGTCAAAAGCAGCAGACAGATCTAGTAAGTTGATTACTGAGGATTTGGAAGCTGCTCTTGCCAGTCTCAGGGCTTCAGTAACCGAGAGCAGGATGAAATAACCGAGATAGATATATATATATATATATTAGTTTCTGTTATAATGTTTTTTGTTAAAGGATTGCAGGATTATCAAATATGCAAACTATTCAGTAGAAAGCGTTTAATGGACAGGGAACATGCTGGAAATGAGAGGGGTGTGAATCCATCAGAAAGCTGCGTTCAGTGCAGACTTCACTTTCTCTCTGATTTTTCTCCATTACAAATGAGATTATGAGATTTCTTTACTCGATAACACAGCCTCAGATCAGCTGCATTACAGCATACATTCACTTTAATTAATGCACAACTACAAATTCATCTTCATTGTGATGGTGATTTTATTTCTTTATTGTCGTTTCTTTCTCTGCTTAAATCAATTAGAGCACCATTATATCGTTGGAGCGCACTCGTTTTAAATACTTTTAGTTAATAATTTATTTGTAAACAGATGATGTGGTGGAGATGACTGCATTTGTCGGTGTGCATGGATGTTTAATCTGTTCTTTTATTGAGCCCAAGGGAAAGTAAAATCTCATATGTGTCTCAAGCAGACAGTCTTAACGGCGCTGTTTTTGATTACGGTAATTTCAGATGCTTACATCAGCAGCAAATGTTCGGTAGAAACTATTATTGCTTCCTCGGCTCGCTCACGGATGCTTCCCGCTGAGATACAGCTCGTACCGAGTCTGCTGCTGCAATAACACGCTAAAAAGAAAGATGCTTCCAGTGCTTTCCTCTTTATATTTCTTAGACCTTTTTCTTAGTCATTTAAGAAAAATAAAAACCCTTTTTCATTGAAAACATACAAAAACTGCATTTATATATTTATATTATATAATTTTTAATTGTTTATTAATTAAAAAAAAACATGATTTGTTATATAAAGTATATAAATATATTTTTTAACATATACACACACACACACACACACACACATATATATATATACATAAATACATAAACATATTTTTATGACTTATAATTAAATCATGAAAAAAACATTTGTATTGATTTTAGGGATATATATATATATATATATTAGGGATGCAACGGTACAGTGAGCCCACGGTTCGGTTTGTATCACGGTTTTCTGGCCACGGTAACGGTTCGGTTT
>JAUMHQ010000041.1:561319-577431 GCA_032361165.1 Enteromius paludinosus | reverse complement strand
AAACATCATTACGCCTATGGAATGTCCCCATAAAACATGTAAACCCAACATGTGTGTGTGTGTGTGTGTGTGTGTGTCTAAAGATAGACATGGGTCATGGCAAGAAAACTTGAAGGAAAGCAGCAGGGAAGTAGGGTAGATAAGTTCCAGTGAAACACAGGAACGGAGAGCATGACCTGTCCCAGCTCAGCAGGGTCACTCTATGTTGGCTTCAGGTGTAGATTGGCACAACACATACCCGGTCACAGCAGCCCGTGTCTGAAGCTCAGAGTCTGAACTCAAATCTTCCCCTCCGAGTGAACCCTCACCACACCACGCTGTCTGCTGTCTGTGTTTCTGCTGCTCATTTTTGAGACACACTTTCCACAAATAGGATCCAGACTAGTGTTCCAGTACCTTTAGAAGAATAACTCTAAGATGTGGTTTATATACTACTGTCTTATATGAAACAGACTTAGATTAACAATCAAGTAAATATATTTAAACAGACGGTTTTGGCCCATCCTACCCGACTTGTGTTCTGCCGGTTTCCTGAATTCAAAGTCAGACCAACATTTTGGCATAATGTGCTGAATTAAAGTCATTCTAGGGGGACACATAGAAACTTATCTGAATTACTGAAAGCATCCGGACGTTTTGTGGGCATGATTTTCACACAATCAAAACTTATATTACTATTTCCCATTTCTTCAGTGTGTTACATGGTTAAGATTCAGTTCCGCCCTGTTACCTAAGCTACTAAATATATGGAAAAAATAAAAAAAGAATATATATATATACATATACACACATGTACACTTCAACCTACTGTAACTAACTACTCACCCTAAACCTACCCTAACAGTCTACTCCGAGAGTTAGTAGACATGTAGTTGTTAGTTAAAGAGAATTAGTTGACATGAAGTTACAAAGTTACTTATAGATAGTAGACTGTCTAAATGGACCATCGAAATAAAGTGTAGCCGATTATTTATTTACTTGTTTCTTAAATCATAATAGCAGGCTTATTTGTCTGTTTTGTCAAGTGCTTTTGTACTGTGTACACACCACCAGCACTTCTCTTTTTATTCCATTGTGTTTGTGGTGAGGAAAGCAAAGAGTAAAGCACAAGAACTGCTTAATCTCACATGACAATGTGTCTTCCCTGGATTCTCTCGTCACTACATATTGCTTCGGTATGAAACGATGTCCCATTGTGCAGCAGGAGTTCAACAACAAAACGTTCCCATGGTTATATGCTGTTTCGCTTAAACCATTCCCCAGTATTCTCTGCACGTGGCGTAATATCCCTCCCGATTCCAGCTTTTTAGTGGAGCGTGCAGTAAGAGGTCGGTGACCCCGCGGGGCCCGTAAACGTGTCTGGGACTGCAAGATGCTCCGTCGTTATTCACACCGTAGTGTTTATGTGGTGAGTCTAAATCGCCTTTCCACACCGGCCCCATAACATCCCATAAACCTCTGTGGTCTTCGGAATCAATGGCAGGCCGGTGCTGTCAATATGAGGATTTGATTTCACATGTATATTCTGTGGTCTTAACCGGAGGTCTCCTCGGAGGCTCCTTTGCTCGTAGTGCAAGTGCGCTGATATGAAAAGCAGATGCACTGAAGCAGTACGACTACACTCTAATGACCCACATGTTTCTCACCCGCTTTCTTCTTCTCTTTTGCTTTGTCTGCCCACTCCACCTTTTCTCAATGATTCCTTGCGTTTGAGGTTGTAGGTCCTGGAGAGAGTCACCTGTCATGGTTTGAACCTGTTCAGGGCCTTGCTGTGAAGACGTGAAGGAAGGAAGCGGTTTCCATCTGCATAACGTTCCATCCTTTACTTTGCGTATGAAAAAGATGTTTATTCAAGTGTGCTGTTAGTATACTTCTTTTCAATTGAAGAAGAAACCAAAACAACAGATGCTTCTATATGTAATCCAATTCATAGTCTTTTTTTCAGCTTTTTGTTCAAAAGGTTGTTTATTTATTATTATTTTGTTTAATGTGAAACATGCACACATTCAAGTGTTTTCAAAAAAGAACGCGTGAAGCTAAAATACAATTTTGCTTTACAAGTAAATATCCTGTTCTTTCTCTTTATGTATTGTAAGTTCAGATATTCATGTAAGAAAATACACTCAAATTAATAAGAACATAGTAATATATGTAAAGTATGATGCAAAGTACACTTAAAGAAAACTTATAACTTATGAGTATACTGGCAGTATAAAACTACTAAACTAGTAGTGTACTAAAGTTAGTGTACTAGTAAAGTGTACTAAAAATGCTACTACAAGTATTTAACTAATAAAACTATCATGCCGAATTCAGACTGCACGATTTTCAAAGTAATCATGTCACAGATCTTTACAGATCTAGGGTAGCATTCAGTCGCTGCTGTGTTCACACTGCATGAAAGATCGGCGAAAGGGAGTTTCAAACTGCATGACTTTACAATAGGAAGAATCGCCGAGAACTTTGTCTCACTACCGAACCCACACGAGAAGTGACACGGAAACAACGCGTGGTCACGTGTGCAAGACCGGAGTTCTCATGTGAGACTGGGATTATTATTAAAATAATAGCAAGCAAAATAAGCTTGCCATACAAATTGCATGTGCGCTCATTTGCAGAGAAAATACGATTATGGACGAGGATAATTACCTTCTATACCTTCGTAACTCCTCCCCCAACATCCCGCAGCCCTGTATGCTGCTCTCTCATTGGCTGTAGGTACAGTAATCGCTGATGTTATTTAGTCAGAACACATTTCACACGGCATGATTTTAAATCGCCGACCGGTCCAGATATTTAAGCATGCTAAATATCTCACGGGTGTCGGCGACTCATCGGCGATTCACTCAGATCGCGTCTTTAGATAGTTCACACTGTGTGACTGTCACCGATTTGCCTGTGATTTCAGGCGTTTGTCGGCGATTTCTCAAAACCCATTGGTGAGTCAAAATCGGGGCTAAAATCGTGCAGTATGATCTCGGCATTAGAAGTTCACTTTTAACGTAGTTGCAGCACAAGCTACAACGTTGACGTAAACTAGTTGTGTACTCAATGTACTACTGTTATGTTTAAAAGTATACTTTTATTTACTAGAAAGTGGGCCAATTTAGTCTCAAAGAGTATTGAAATGACAAGTACACTGACAAGTATACTACTACAGTAGTACACTGATATTTGTATACTTACTGAAGCATACTTAAAATATACTTGAACCTTACTTAAGTATAAAATAAACTCGAAGTTTACTACTTTTTTGGTAAGGGTCGTTCCCTCCCGTTCCGTAAAGCTTGATGTGAGGGTAAACTCATGTGTGTTTCCCTGAGGGTGAGCAGTAGCAAGGGCGAGAAGAAGAGGTCACACTCAATGAACCTCATAAAGGAGGGTGTGAAGACTACCAGAGAAAGACTCCACACATGTGGGCTGCATCGCACAGATAAGGATTGGAGCTGGTTCCTGTCCAAGTGCACTGTGAATTTGTAACAAAATGTCCCTGATTTTAACCTCTGCGTTCAGCCTCACTCCTGGCCTAGTTATATATCTGTCCACCCCAGACATCCGTGGGTCTCAGGGAGTCTCTGTAAACCAGAGGCAAAAAGGAGCCAGATGGACCCAAGCGGTCCGCAGACTCACCGGTGGCTGTTCATTTGACAAACACTGCTACTTTATTGGGACAACTGTACAGCAGCGCTCCATCACATGCACCTTAAGTGTGATGTTTGTGAGATTTTAGCGTTAAAATACATTTTTCTCTTTCTCAAGTTTATTCCAATTCCCTGGCACTATCACAATTTTTAGAGTGGTCATTTACAGTAAGGCAGTCTCTTTCTAGCTCAGCCAATAGAGAGAGTCAGGGGCGTGGCTACTCTAGCAGACTGAGCCCGAGGGTGTTTAGCTGGATGGGGTGTAGAGATTAAAAAAGGCATTCAGCAGCAGAAGTGCTAACCAAAAAGCGATGACTTGCAAAATATGCAAAGAAACACACAATGGGGTAAACCAAGAGTAAACACTGGCGGTGCTTTTACGAGACGGAGGAATGTGATCGAATGTTTGAAAACAACCAAGACACCAAACCTTTCTTGACACACATCAGAAAGTGAGGAGCGTTCGAGAAAATGCTTTATTTTGTAATTTCGCAAGGTGACTCTGGCTCTAAATTTTACCTTAAACAAAAAGTATTCTTTCAGCTTTAATGCATACATTAATGTATATATGTTATATAAATATCATTATCACCATAGTACATATGTACTGTAACTTTTTGCCTTTGGCCCATTGTTTGACAGCTGAAAAAACAACTGATCAACAACAGTAGATTCAACAGATTAAAATATACACCTAACTCTAGTTTAGAAAGAGGGAAATCAGTCATAACCTTCCCTGGGTGCGTTATCAAGCATATTTGGGTATAATTTGAAAGGCTGTGCTTCAACTTAACACATATGTGTTTGTGTCAGAAATGAATTGGACATTTATAAAATGTTAAATGTGGCAAATTCTTAATTGTGTTGCTCTACGCCTTTTGCTTCGGTTTCCATCATCCATATACCATAAACATGATTCAGTCCTGTCCAATTCACACAGAAAAGAGAAAAAATATTATTATTTACTGTTTAGCACATTGAACTACTGTTAACTGGATTGTGGACGGTTAGTGAATAAAACACAGGTTATTTCTTTGCTGAAAAACACACATATGCCCTCAAATGTAGACATGATCCAGTTTCCAGTTGGCCTGTGAATTTATATCAGGGCTTCGATGGATGAAGCCAGATTTTTTTTCTTTCTGTTCCTGACCTGTTTTGTCAGGCGCTGTTGTTTGGCACTGGCTTTTGGCTAACGGTGAAATTCCCCTTTGGACTTTCCCATAAACCCCTACATCTTTGTTCTTCAGGATGTGTAATCACCGATGTCCTCAAAAGCTATGATATCATTCTGACCCAATAAAGATGATTTTCTGTTTAGCATAAGTACAGCTGGTTTCTGGAAGCGTACGGGTATACAATAACGGCAGGTTTGACGCAAGAGCGGATCAATGGCCATTAGAACAAATGGAAAAAACGAAATAAAACAAAATGAGTTTGAGGTATTTGGCTCTCCTATGCTAATATCCCACTCAAGTGCTCCTGACCACAGACAGAGATTTGTGATTGGCCACACGTGTGGAGAGACTTTAGTTCGAACTGACACAACTTTTTCCAAGGGCTACATTTCATTTTTTATTTAATATATGGACTTTTTTTTTTTTTTTCCACAAACAGCCTTGGCTTTTTATCACATAGCCCATTTTCCTTCTTTTAACTTATGGCTGTCTTTAATGTGTTGAAAGGAGCATTGCTTTTTCCGTTTGTGTTGTTGTTGTTTGGACGTGGTGTAACTCTTTTGAAATGGAAATGCTTTCTTTGAACTGCGCTAAACAACAAAAGAACGAATGCAAAATCTGCAGCATGTTTTGTTCTGGTAATACTCTCCCACTTGCATTGAGGGAATTCTTGTTTCTCATATCTTATCAAAAAAGTAAAAAAAAAAGTTGATCAACAGAATATTGCTCACAATTATTCTCATTTCATGCAGCTTGTAATTAGATTCTTCTCTTTAATTAAAAGTTTGTAGACACTGTACGCAAAGTAATATTAAATTGCGTTGGAAAGCTGACACATTTCAGAACATGCACACACTTATTTATTCAGGTAAATGCGAAAGGTGTCTTGTTGAGATTCTTTAATTAAATGCTTATCCAGTCCAATTCTCTTCTTGTCACTTCTCAGATGTAGCTGTTTATTAATGTAAGGTTTAACACTTAAATGATTCCTTTCGGCACTTTTTTTTCCCTTTCTTTTACAAATATCTCTTTCTATCCACACCTATCTTTGGAAATAAAGCTATTATCGAAGTCTGGGTATTTATGCATTTATGCATGCCAGTAGACATGAAGGCATATCCATGTCACTGGCAGAGTGAAGGAATAAAAAGATCAACCAAAGCTCCTCTGAAGAAAATCTTCATGTTGGGAAATCCCATAATCTGAGTCTTCCTGGAATGACTGAGCAATTAATCTAACCAAAGAGACATTTTCTCTCTTGTTGCTGTCTGCCTGGTGTTAAATTAATCCTTTGAGTTTTTGTACAGATCTGGTGTAGTCTTGGTTTTAGCAGGTCTTGTTTGCTGGAGCAGAACAGAGAGGTTAGAGCAGAAAGCTTTGCTCAAGCATATGTCAGTTTGTCTAATGCTATGAAAACGAATTCCTCTCCTTTGTTTTAGCAACCAATGGATAGAACCCCCCCCCCCCCCCCTTCTTTTTCCTCTCTTTAAGTTTTACTTGGATATGCATCACAATACAGAAGAAAATATCTGTCTTCATAGCTTGTTTTTTGTTTTCACCAAGCCCTTCACCTTTTTACCCTCCAACCAATTCCAAATTTATAACATCTAGCTTGTTTGCTTGTTAAATATGATTTTTTTTTTTTTACGTCACATTATTATGGGCCCATTTCTGCACCTAATAACAGAGGAAAAAGGTAATCGCAACTTGTTTTCTCCAAATTAGAGATATAAACTCAGAAGTCAGGATTTAAATATATTAAGTTGCAATTGCGCAGTGCAAGATATAAAAGCTTGTATTTCCTCATCTGTGAATTTGTGACAATTCTTTTTTCTCTTTTTTTCTTCAGTTTCAATTGCCAGTTTATATGTCACAATGTGTACTTTATGGCAAATGGCTGCGAGTTAACAGTTGCAATATAAAATCTCTGAATTGGGCTTTTTAACTCACAATTGCAAGAATTGACTTTAATATCTTGCAGTTCTGACTATGACTGCACGTTTAGGCTATATCATGCAATTGCGAGTGTATTCTAAGAAAATAAGTCAGAATTGTGAGATGTAACTTAAGTTATAAAGTTCTGAGAAAAAAAAGAATTGTAAGTTTACTGTACATCCCACAATTCTTTGTTTTGCACTGTTGCATGTTTATATACACAGTGTGTAACTTACAATTGCAAGGTTATATCTCAGAATTCTGAGAAAAAACTAACAAAAGAAAAAAACAGACTTGTGAGATATAAACTCTACAACTGCGAGAAGAAAAGTCAGAATTCACAACTGGTGGCAAATACAGGCTTAATGCCGTTTCTAGTTCACTTGGAAGTGTGCATGTGTGTGTATCCTACTTAACCATTGGCTGAATTCCCAAGCCGTGTAAAGGCAGACTCAATCATTACTCTGTTTATAAGTATGGGCAAACCTGATCCAATGAGACGTCATAATAATTTGAACAAGATGGCGAAATTGTACAAATTTGTACATGAGTGTATGACATGAACCTAATCACAAAGCCACACCCCAAATCCTAACCACCTCTACTTAAGAACAACTGAATGACCCTCAACTTCAGCGTGGCGCATCATTTATCACTATTTCCAAGGTGGCAGTGACTCCATGTCTATGGAGAAAGTTTTTTATGAGAAAGTTAAAAGCAAATGGGAAGATGTAATGTGGTTGTGCATCAGTGGATCGCTTAATGAAATTGTCTTTTGTGAGTCAAGGCACCGTCTTGTTTTGTTTCTGTTTGTCCATGACTTCTGATTGACTGAATGCTTTGATGTTGGGAATTTCGACTCCTCCAAGAGCATTCTCTTTCTGACTTCATGAGGAGCATGCCATAAAATAAAGTGTTTGTACAAAATGGTCCACAATTGTATTTTTGGGTGTTTGTATGAAAGTTTGTGTGTGACCCAGAGCTTGGCCTCTCTTGATTCTGCAGGGCCACAATATGATACAATAAGGTGTACGTTGAGTAAAGTAAATTGTGTGACTCTCCCTCGGGGAGAACAGAGCTCCACACAATAACTTCACACAGAGCACAGACGAAGGCTCCGCTCCGTTATATGGGACCCGTGGCCTGACCCACGAGTGATGAAGGAGAGACGACGGATGGAGGAATGCAGGATCTCCAGCGAGAACACCAGAGTTTATAATGGGAAATGAGGAACCAGGGAGCCCCAGAACCAGCGATGGAGGGATTGGGAATGAAAACATGGAGAAAACATGACCTCACTGCATTCTTTCTCCATCTCAGGCGCCGGAGGCTGAAAGGCTGCTGATGAGGAGATGGATGATTGACATGCTGCTCTTTGCAACACGCAATATAGTTTTGATACTATACTATAAATACTATAGCACAAATACTAATGGTTCTGTTTTTTGTTTTTTTTTAAACATTAATATTTTATAATTTTGAAAAAAATAAATACAAAGTAATTACCAAATTATTATTTATTTCTTTGTTTGTTTGTTTGTTATGACATGAATGCTGTTCAACGTTTCATTTTAATACATGTAATAACAATACTAAACACTAATTTTGGTAATAAGAAATTTGAAAACAAATTTCAATCAATTAATCAAAAGTGAAGTAGTAAAGTTGTAAAAGTCAGTAAAGACATATATATAATGCTACAAAAAAATTCATATTTCAGTTCATACAGTTCATATTTCATTGGTGCGCATCAGGGTGCTGGCGCACTTATTCAGATGAACAGAGCAATCGCATCATTTTAAGTGATTTGAACAGTCACAAAAGTGACTCTGGTTGCGCTGTATTGTATTGTAACTCTTTTGATTCAGTAAACACAATCATCTCATGAAGTCATTTCCCTCAGTTGTGCTGCAGATCAGTGTTTGTGAACAGAACCTCAGGAAACTTGCCGTGATTTTGCACTGATATTCATTCACATTGCATGCATGTGTGAGCACCACCCTTTTGAACAAATACAATTGTGTCTCCGTTTGCAGCCCTACTGCAGAGATAAGTGTGTTGCGATGCTGAAAAGAATCCAGTCTGAATCATTCACAATGAGATAATCCTGTTGACTTGGAAATTGCATTTTGTAGAGCGTCATATTTTGTACAATTATTGATTACAGTCTCGTATAACAAATCAGAGAGTAGTGTTGTCACCGTACCTTCCAGCAGTCAATACCAATAGCAGTACAGTTTCACCGCTCTGAATTCAGCACTTTTTTTTTTTTAGGTAGATATTGTTTTTTACATTTTAGTATTGACTTCCAAATTACAGATAAATATTAATTTTGGGCTTTTACGGTACATTTGATACGTTCAGTGTTTGCCGGTAATCAATAACTCTCACTAGCTCTATAAATCTATCCATAAATCTCACAAGTTAGCAATCGGATTGGTCATAATGGATATGAGATGAATTATGACAGCTGTTATGAGGGCCACAATGTCGCTGGCGTGTAATTTAATCCGTTTCCCACATCTTGACCCATTAAGCTTCGACCGACGGCGCCGTGAGGATTGACCACGCCGCCTTAAAAACAACTCCTCTGGAATAATCAGTCGATTAAACTGTCAAGTCATCATTTCCGTCCCGGCAGACTGTTCGATGCAATACTCTTCCCATTTGATTGCTCTTCCAGAATCAATAAACAGATGCACGCTACTAGCCATCTCTGGGTGACGGATGGAGTTTACCTGTCTCTCTTTTTCATGCTACACATTCAATAATGCTGTTCAAGACACGAGCTTCACAAACAGAGCTAATAAACTCCTATTAAAACTGATGCAGGTTTATTATGCTTAGAAACATTTAATAATATTAACATCAGTTGTGTAACGTCTGTAAGCAAGCAATTTGATTTCCAGCGAGGGAGATTTGCCTGCGACGGGATATAATTGCTTGATATAAATCATAAAGCTCTCAGGGACTTCATCAGCTGCACCGTCATCTCGTGCGCCGTGAAGGAAAATAATGACAGGTTCTGATGGAAGGGAATATATCTCAACTGCCTATTACTCGTCTCTCAAATGCATCTGTGATTTCAGGTTGCTGCTTGGGACGACTACCATGCTTGGTAATGTTTTGTTTATTTATTTATTTTTGGCATGGAAATTGCAGATGATTGCCTCGCGAGACAGGAGAGTGCTAACGGGATAATAATTGTGGCGTTTCGTTCTTTTATCTCCTTTAATAATTTAGTTTGCACCGGATGTATGAAACCACGTTTAGAGTGTAATACTCTATCCTCTTTGTGAGTTCCTCCACACATGAGAATATTTTTAAAACACTCAAAAAATTTATATAATAATATATATATATATATATTCAAAAACATTCACTTCATGGAGGTATCAGTCGATTCCTGAACACTTAATAAAAATATTCACTATCAATTTCATATCATGCATTGAATACATGTAAACAGTAGTAGACAATATACATCTGTAACAGAAGCCTAAAATCTATTTTCAACTTTAGAAAATGTTTATTGATATATATGTAATTCTATTTATGAAGGATCATGTGATGCTGAAAATTTTAGCTTTGATCTCATTATATTTAGCTAAATATTCACCTATAAAGCAGCCATTATAAATTCTAAAACATATTTTGCAATATTGCTGTTTTTGCTGTACTTTTAATAAAAATAAATGCAGCATTGGTGAGCAAAAAAGTTTCTTTCAAAAACATCAAACACCTTTCTGACCCCAAACATTTGTCCATTCTAATCCAAAGCAATGTTTTCCTTCAATGTTAAGAATTAAATAATGACAAATAAAAATATCATATATTAGGCAAATTTAATCACTCAAGAAACACATTGTTCTTTTCCATTGTTCAGTTAATCGAGAGCAGTGTGTATATCTACTTTAAAAGTGCTGCATAGAGCAAACATAATTCAGATAGCACATCATCTCCTGCTAGTTCTAACCGTTTCTTGAGGGCAAGTGGAGGAAAAAAGTATTCGCTTTTCAGTTAATAGCTCATCAGTTAGTGCTGCAGATATAACGAAGTTGACGTGAAGGTCGTGCATGCGGCGTATCACTGAGTGATTCAATTTTGATTAGACAGTTACATAAATCCAATTAGGAAATTGCACCCATCTGCTACCTCATCTGAAGACTAATAATTAAATAAGACTGTGATAAAGAGTTTGAGTGTCCTCTGCATTTCAGCAGCCACGAGCAGGCTTTAGGGCTCAGAGAACTGCTTCTTCAAAACAAAGATGAAAAAGATGAATGGATTGCTGTGGAACTGTAGGGTGAAGGCTCTAGATTCACATTAAGTGCTTTAATGGCCTCTGGCTTCACTTTCATATGATTTCATGTTAAACTGGGTGACAATTCATTAGGTGATCCCAGAGCACTTCAGCACGGCTGCAATCACGGCCCTCACAGAAAGGTCCGACCCCTAAATGAAACGGCGCAAAGGTGGAAAAAATGAGAAAAAGATTCAAGAATAAAATGGAAAGGCATTAGTCCTGTGGTGCAAAAACTGAGCAATTTCTGATCTCAGATTCCTGTGGATATGGAAAAGGTGGACTAACGGAGTATAATTTAAATGTATTGAATTATACTATATTATATTATTCATTGCCTAGTGATAGTGATCATGATGATGATGAAGATGATGGTGATGTGTTGTTGTTGCTGCTAAATGACATTATTTGCTGTAAATAATTTGCTTCACCCAATGCAATTAAAAAAAATAAAAAATAAAAAATAAAAAAGCGTTTCAAGTTCATTTTTATATTTTATTTTTTAACTTTATTGTTTTTCAATTTCTGATTCACTTTTTTTATCTAAGTCTAATTAATTCTAAATGGATAGACTAATTCCAATGTAGATTTAGAATGTTTACACTGTTATTGTCAGACGCATTGGTTTTAGTGCATCACTCGACTCAGCAGCACTGTGGAATATTGTTAGTATGTTTTGGCGCCGGTTTTGATGGCATGGCAGGACCCGGTCACACCTCAGTGGCCCCTGGCTCTCAGTTCGCGGCCCCACCCTCTCCCACATCTCTGTTTCTGGCACCCTTAAGTGAGCTCTCATTCTCACTACTGCATGCAATTTCACGGTGTCAATCCCTCACCCAAATAAACCCGCCTGCAAGAAATATTTAGCTCTTTACCTCAATACATATGAACACAGAGCCAGGACAGGAAATGAAATAAAAAGCATGGGTAAGATTTGAGCTTGCGTGTTTTCACATGTGTACGTGTGCAATGAACTGTGCAGAAAGATCGGAAATGAAACATATGGAACATTTTTAATGTGTGTGACAGCTTCGCTATAAGATGACATCAAAATAAATATTATTCTTATTTACTGGTAGCAAAAACACACCTGATCCCCCATAATTTATTCTGTCTGCTTAAAGTAATAAACACACCGTGGAAAAATCACATCAAAAGCGTCATGTGAGCTCACTGCATGCAATATTCCATGATATTGCAGATAGAATATTGCTCGGCATCTGAGAGAATCTGACAAACCCCGTGACCATGCATTGATATTCCAAACGTATTCTGAAGCTCCGTTACTCCTCCAACCATGTAAAGGGAGTCTACCGTCTGCGAAACATGCAAAGGAGAGTCCCGGGAGATGTTCTGGGAGGAGGACTGCTGGTGCGTGGCATTTAATACCGAGCACAAATTACACAGACCTGCAACGCAACCTCAGTGGCTTTCAACGTGGAGATGCAGATGTTCAAAGCCCCTCAGATGTGTTTGAACTGCATCGCCTAATAGAAATATATGATTCTGTCAAGTCACTCTTGGAACTTGATTGGACAGGTGACAGCTTTGCAGCTAATCAATCAGTGTGAGCTGTTTGCTTGTCAAGGTTGGTTTTTCACCTGAGGAATGAGATCCAAAAGTATAGGGGGGGGCAAAGGATGGATTTGGACCTGAACATCTCTAATTTAGACATGATATTGAAGAAAGCCTTGTGGGGGTACACAAGTGTTCAGAGGACTGTGGGATATTTGAGAGACAAAAAAAACCCCAACAACAAACAAAGAAGGGTTGTGAATGACAGAGTTACCTGCAAAACTGCTCTGGAGCGATATTTGTTGTGCAAATCACAACACAAATACTTTATTTCAATTCAAAGGATTATATTTTTTAAATTATGAAAGCTTGTTTCCAACACTGAATTCTAAATTATGAATAAATAAATAAAAACACATTTTTTTATTGTTAAAATTGTGTGATGTAAACTCACAACTGCAAGTTACAAAGTCTAAATTGCATGATATAAACTCATAATTCTGAGCGTTTATTTTTCAAAACCATCTTTTTCTGTTTGTTTATTTATTGTATTTATTTCTTATTGTTTATTTGTTCTCATTGTGGAAATGGCCTTTCATATAAAAAGCTAAAAGGCTAATTATTTTATTTTAAATAATTATTTAAATGTATTTTTTTTTTTGTACTTCTTTTTCTTTTCTTTCAAACCCTGTACATGGGTCTTTACAATCATATATGTTTTTAGACTTGAAAAAAACTTTCCTTGGTAAAGCTCCTTGCAATCAAAAATAAGTAGCCTAAGTAGCATCATGATTTGAAACCCTTGGCAGAAGAGTCTGGTCTTCAAACAAAGCTATTTTGAGGATGGCTTGTTCTTGGTTTTCTCATTGTAAGCAGCAGGCACATTCTTTAAAATATCTTCTTTTGTGTTCGACAGAAGATGGTAAGTTATACAGGTTTCGAATGACATAAGGGTGAGTGCGGTTTTCACCGAACTATTGCTTTAAGCATCATTAAGCTAGATTCCCTCAGATATGGACTGTATCTAAACTCAAGGACACAGGCCTCCCTCGGCTATGATTTGTCCTCTTGTGGATTCAATCAAAATCTGATTGACGGCGTCGACAGAAAGCTGCTCACACGCCGGTGAAAATGTAATTACGGGGCCCCGGAGCACAGGGGAAGGCGATAGACGTGTTTTTCCAGCACCCCACAGACACATCACCCTCATCGTCGGTGTTCAAACAAGGAGGTGCAAGGAGCATCGCTGTCACTCAAGAGTTTCTCCGTTACGTCTCCTCTCGGTCCGGCTGGACAGGGGCTGAGAAGGAGAGCAAGAGCAGAGGAGGATTTGCTAGGAAAGACGGCTGAGTGGTGCTTTTTCCGGTTCCATTTCACCACGGGATTTCAGAGGGATTAAAGGGTTGGGTGAATTGGGAAGGGAAGCGATGCACTCTGGATGTGCTGGTCACAGCATCGGCCAGGAGGCGGCTCGGAGGAGGGGTGAAGGAGCAGGAACGACTGGAAAGAGTGGAAGTTTTCTGCCGCGGCTGCTGAGCTGGACTTTGTCCAGTCAAAAATCACAAGAGGCTTAACGGAGGCCGGCTGAGCTATATCCTCCATCCCGCCGCTGCTGACTGCTGTATCCTTCAGCACGAGAGAGAGAGAGAGATTATGGAGATGGAGTTTACTAAACTGAGAGCTATCAAAATGATAATTCAGGGAGAGGTTTTCACATAAACCTTAGAGAGGCATATAAAAATTCATTTCTGAAAAAAAAGAAGAAAAGAAAAGAAAAAGATGATGACTCCTGGAGCTAGGAACAAAATAAAACTAATCATCAGGAGCCTTGCACTGAAAAAGAAATCATTTTCAATAAGCAGTTATTTTCATCATCTTCCATCTTCTCTGATAAATAACCGTCTTCACAACATTTGTTCTCTGACTGAAAATGGCTGGTTATTTCCAGCCTCATATTTCTAGCAGAGATGCAGAGATGATTGCGAGAGATGAGGAAACCCAACAGTTCACAAGTTTATCCCAGCAATCTCTGATGTGGAGGGAAAATTCCTCCAGAGCTCTTCCAGAGGGTTCAGCGTACGCACAGACCTGCTCGGATGCTGTTCCAGTCTGCAACATAGGGATAAAATAGTAACTTGTCATACAAAACAGAAATATTCCTCTATATCCCTCTCATACTGAGGGCTCGTGCAAGGACAACGCAGGCCCGAGGCTCTCAGTGTTTGACATCACGTCCTGGATAGCTGATTCCAAAATTAGCATCTCGCAGCAACAAGGTGGCTCTTCAACTTTACCCTATAATGTCATGTTTGCTATATATATATATCCAAACATGCTTGGAGACCTGGAAAACAGTCTTGCTTGATTGATCAACAAAATCTAAAGGAATGTTCTATGTATAAAAAAAGTTAAGCTGTCAGGTACACATGCAGTGATTTTTGCGTGACAACACAGAAGCTGACAGTCAACATAAACCTAATTCTCCACTCCAATCTTTAGATTATTGCTGAAAACAAGCTTACACATAATTCTTACACATTTATTAACTATGCTCGATTACAATAATTTGCCGATCTTGACTGACACTTGAGATACAGATTCAAATCAGATAACGAAACCATACATATTCAACACACAGCACATGTTTTCATAACTTTCTGAAGAAATTAATTTGACTAGGTGCTGCATTATTGGAGAACAGATAAAGCTCAGAGGTCACTAACAACCAGTTAAATACAAGCAAATCTAGCCAAAATTTCAAGTGTCACGATTATTACCATCTACTTGCAATAGTGTATGTTCAGCTGGTCTTTTATGCAATCGTTAACCAGCGAAGTTTATACAAGTTTAAAGCAAACAGAAACATAAATAAATAAAACTTGCCATACTTTATGCTCATCGATGGCACTTCATTCATTCTTGAAGCGAATTTCTGCCTGTTCGATAACTAAATCAACTTTTTGGTCTGCCACTTAAATTGAAAACTCAAATTGGCGCGTCCTCAGTCTGTAAATGTCGCAGCACAAGTTTTAAAGTTGCATGAAGGGGCAGAGTCGGGCCCTAAAAACCACTGGGAGAACTCTTACCGTACTAGCCCACCCCCTTTTAGTTTAATATCATAACAAATAAATCCTACAACACGAGGTGAGGAAGTTTAAATTAATGCAGGGGCGTAGACAGAATGAGCCAGTAGGAGGCAGCAATGTCTTCCGCCAAATAATTAATATAAATAATCGAAGTACTTCAACATGCAAGGCAAGTAACTCCCCTACACATCTCTCTCCTTTATATAACAGGGCTGCAACTGAACCAAACCCACCCAAACTAACTTAACATTACTAGTACAATGACTAATACAAAACCCCAACTGTCTTCAAAATAAATAAACTCTAAAGAAATACCCATAATGCACCCAGCGCTGACTGCCGGGTCATTACAATATAACGTTAATACTAAATTTGTTTTTTTTTCTGGATGAAGACCCAGATTATGGTATGTTTCTATCCCCCCAGTTTTACAGACAAGGCTTAAGATAGTACC
>JAUMHQ010000041.1:522020-561219 GCA_032361165.1 Enteromius paludinosus | reverse complement strand
AGGGTCTGGAGTGATTCTGGATGAAGGAATGCTCTCTTTTCTCTTATCAGGTGTTCTCCAAACTCTTCAGGCGTTACTCAGAGCTGTTATCTTGGGAGAAGGACGTTGCAATAATTGGGTGCCAATAATTGTGTCCAACAAGTATTGCAGAAAAACATTTATTTCATCATGAGTTTTTCTCCCCATTTTAAATTGTTTTACTTCAATGATCAAAAGGATAAACAATGGACATTTATTATCACATCCACCTTTGCTCAGATTTATCATGGGTGCCAATATTAGTGGAGGGCACTGTATATATATATATATATATATATATATATATATGAATAAGAAATGTAATATGAAATGTCTAGAATTTTAAATCTGTGTGGAAAGACTAAAAGTGTGGAATTTGTGCCCTGCTGTTTAAGTAGTGCACTAAATGTCAACTCACTTTAGCGTAAAATTCCCATGCTGGTCATTTTCTTTAGAGTACAGGAAAAATGGAAAATGCATAAAAAGAAAGATAAAAAGAAGCAGTTAACAGGTTTTGTGGTAGAGTTTTTGATGGCATTAAATTACGCACCCAAGGTTCAGAAATGCTCTTTAACATTCCCTTTAAAGCTGCAAAAAAATACTTCCCATCCTTTAAAGGGTTGTTTGTTGGACATTTCACGTCCCATTGTGTCAAAACCCCTGTAGCTTTTTTTCTTTCACAGAACACAATTGGTAAAATGTCCAAGCTGCTCTCTAACATCTAAGAAAAGTGAAAAGTTTTCCATGAACGATGAGTTAAATTTAGATCTGTGGTTTCAGAAGATGATTAAGAACAGAAGTGGCCACCCTGGTGCCCATCCAATTTTATTTTTTACAAGAAAGCAGTTTAAGAATTCTTCAAGACTTACACTTTTATCTTCCACTTAAATAAATGAGCAATATGGGTTTTGTTTTTTAGCCACAGTGACATCATTATTTGTCATCCGTCTCCTGGTTTACGATCTTTAAACTTTTGCACCCGCAGTAATAACCATGACATTCCACACTACATTAGGTGCAGTGCTAACGTAATGTTGACATTTCAGTGTTGATGATCCAGAGGTGATCCTATATGCATCAGTCTGTAACAAGAGCATATTTACTCTTAGAGCTCTGAGCCTATTCATCACACGACAGCTTTAGCCAAGCGAGCGTTGTGTAAGTGCAAAGTAGTGATGTATGTGTGAACTTCAACAACACACTGCATCAACAAACTAGTCCACCAGGGAGTTCTGGGTAAATGCTGTGACTTGCTGATATAAAAGAGTGCGTGTGTGTATTTCTAAAGGATAGAGAAAGTGAGTTTTAGAAAGTATTCTGATTATAGTTTTGCTGTGTATTAATTGTGTTGTTTTAAGTGCATATGAAACATTTAATAAGTACGGGCTCATATGCGTTTTTACTTCTTGTTGGTCTCGTTTCATCTTCATCATTAGCCCACACACTCAAGAAATCAGGCAGCAGCCATATCCAAAAGCAGGGTGGGCCTCCACCACGGCCCATAAACCATGCAATCATCGACCAAAACAACACAGACCACCATGTTCTTTCTTCACTGTTTGTTCCCCCCCCCTACTTCATCTGTCTCCGTGAACAAACAAAAAATCCTAACTTTTTCCTTCCTCTCGGTGCCCACCTCAGGTCAAGAATGCTCCAGGAACTTCACCTCCAACAGCGGAGTCATCAAGTCGCCGGGTTTCCCAGAAAAGTACCCCAACAACCTGGATTGCACGTTCATGATCTTCGCTCCCAAGATGTCGGAGATCGTTCTGGAGTTCGAGAGCTTTGAGCTGGAGCCAGACAAGCAGCCACCCACTGGAGTGTTCTGCCGCTACGACCGCCTGGAGATTTGGGATGGCTTCCCTGGAGGTGAGTCATTGGAGAGATCTGTTGCTCCAAACAGGAAAATCTGAATGTTTGAAACAAAAGATCACTTAGTGGATAATGTTTGCACATTGGTTCTCAAATACTCAGAGTTCAAAGGACCAGCAACAATTAACTTCAGTCTACTGAAACATGAAATCAAATGACAAGAATGCATACTAGATCTTTACAACAAAAAATAGTTTACATTTTCTGAAGAAAACGTGAGTGTCCTTTGCAAACCACACCGACACAGTGTACTAGGTGGTTAGGAGGAGGATTTTTTCCTAACTACCAAAACAATTAGCAAAAATTGTGCCTTTAACAACTAGTCACCTACTGTACCTTAAGGTATTGCTTATGAACCTTAAATAAGGCACAACGTCATTCCTAAAGCGTACTACTTCCGTAACAGACTTTTGTAACCCTGAAGGAACTACTTTTTGCACATTTTATTTGAGATGGCACCAATTTGATTTCAGAAAACACAGTGCTGAAGTTCAATACTGAAGAATGAAACTAACGGTCAGAGCGGAAGTAATTGGGAGGGTCTCATCTTTGGCCTTCTGGAAATGACCTTTAACAGATAAGCCAGATGCTATGACTAAATAACAATGCCGTATGATTGATCTCTAGGGGAGAACAGACGCCTGACCTCAATCCATTTGCTGTGTTTCACAAGCAAAACAAACCTCTCCTCTGCACGACCAAGAGTCGATAAGATATTTGGACTCGTATTCATACACTTACACAATATTTGAGTATTTGAGAACATGTTAGCAGGTCTTTATCCCATTAGTAGCTGTTCTCTGGACATTAGACTGTGGTTTGTCTTGGGGCGAGGGACTCTGGAATGTAGACTGTTGTCATAACACCAGAAATATTCTGTTCTCCAAGATAATTACAGTTTTTATTTGTGTGTGTGTGTGTGTTTGTGTGTGTTTGAACTGCATATACACACCCAAAAGCCCAACAGGAAGATTACAGCTCAAAGCGGGAAGGAAGTCTGCGAGGACCAGAGGTCTTATTCAGTTTCCACTTCATTATCGACTTTTTTCTGTCTTGACGGAAGAGAGAAGCCGTGAACAAATGACACCTTTGATCTGAGATCGAGCCTTTTGAGCTTTCTCATCAGTTAAATTTCTTGAAATTGGTTTCAGCATTCTTCCGAGGATACGCTGTGAATCTATTGTCGCAATTATGATAAAAGGAAGTCTGTTGAAATAATTGTTTTTGAAAGGTTACACAAAGTCACAATCATTTTCGGAATTTGTGGAATCTTCTGGATGGATTTTGAAGGAAATCAGCGGAAAGTCCGCTATTTGTTTATGTTTCCTTAATTTTTGTTTAGTGTTCCACAGCAGCAGCATGCTGCTTTGGCACAAGAAAATTATGATTAATGCTGACAGAATTTTCATTTCTTTCTTTAAAAGAGATTGCTGAGAGTGCTGCACTCTTATTGGTGTCTTAAGCAAGCTCAAGAAGTAAGGATTTTGATGTGTAGAGCCTTTTGTGAATCCAAAATCCATGTAGGCCGGAGGAAAGCACAGAACCTGGGACAAAGGTTGCTTTATTTTAGTCCCAGCAGCTTCTGTTGAAAAATCTACAATGAAAAAGGTGTCCCACAAGTGCACAGTGACAGAGAAAGAGCCAAGGGGGAAGTTGAAGACAAGACTTTAAAGGGAAGGCCCTGGTGCCTTAGGGCCTCGGTGTAACTCGTCTCTACGGTTCAGACACTAGCTGCATTACCTGTGGAGCCACACCAATCAATAAGTGCATTAGTGTGGAAAGGCTGCGAGGCATGAGACAGATGCCTCTATGACTTCGAGCCCTCAGCCCACCCCTCCATCACCCACTGGCCGCCCACTCTGAGGCAGTCACAGCCTGGCAGAGGTTTAAAAAGCCCCCTCCTCCTCCAACAGAGCAGACATGCTGGATGGGTTCATGGAGAGGCTCTTTAAAATTTCATAGCCCTGTTGAGTCATGCAGATAATCCGGATGCTTCACCACACCCAGAGCTGTCTCAACACACAAGCATACACATTTATGCACACTTGGATGCACCTGTTTCCATGAATTCTTGTGAAGATTAAGATTTGTGTAAATCCATAGATCTGTTTTATATAATCACACACACAGTGCTGGTAGATATGTTTAACCTCCTGGACTGTAATGGGCATCTTCTCAAAGAGCCAATCACAGTTTCTTCTTAAACCGAATGTTAAAATAACCCCAGATCTTTCATGTGATTCTTAGTCAAGTGCTTTGACTTTCGGGTTTTGAGATTTCATGTATATTTGTATACCTTGGGTTAATCTAGCTATTTGCATTTTTACGAGGTTAATTTTATTAAAAGCATGCAGCAAAAAAAAAAAAAAAGTGTCATTTCAGTGTAATTGAAGTTTCCAAAGCTCATGCATAGTTAATAAAGCTAGCACTGGGGCCATTTATAGTGGTTGTCTGTTGCAAAACAACTTGCCTTTACATTCCAGCAAGTCTCCTTAATCCAAAGTTTAAAATGTCCTTAACCTGGAAAGACATGTGCATATAGTATGAAAAGCTCTTTTTCAATACAGCTTCAAAGCATGTCCTTCTCTCGGCTGAATGTACTTCATACCTCTTAATTCACAGCCTTAGTTGTGTTCGGTTCCTTCCTTCTTGTCCCCTTCAACTCCTACACATTTTCTTTTTTTCTTTTAAATTGGCTTCTGGGAAGTCACATTAAAGTGGCCCTGGAACGAACAATAAGTGCAGGAATTTATGGTTGCCACTGAAAACAGAAACCCAAGGTCATAGACACATACAAAACAGACACTGGCCTTTCATTTCCATCAACAACAAGGTGCAGAGAGAATGTTTTGTTCAGTCAATGCAGTTATACAAGGTCAACCGATCACACTGTCCTTGACGTTCACACACTACAGGATCAGCTTGAATAGTAGATTATTATATGTATCTAATCGTGTCTCTCTTTCCACAGTTGGCCCATACATTGGCAGATACTGTGGACAAAATACTCCAGGACGGATCATATCCTACACTGGAATCTTGGCTTTGACAATCAACACAGACAGTGCTATTGCAAAAGAGGGATTCTCAGCTAACTTTACTGTGCTGGAAAGAACAGTTCTGGATGGTAAGTCAGTACTGCAATGTTTAAAGTGCATGAAATAATTCATGAAATGGATACCAAATTCAGTCTCCGGTCATATCAGCGTCCTAGAAGAGGTTGTTTATTGTGCATAACTCCTCTGCTAAGATCACACAACTAGCCATGTTGTGCGATTAAATATTTCAGTGTGTCAATCTTGTTACAGTAATAAACACAGATGAACTTGTCTTTGCAAAAAAAGTCAAATTGTTATACTGCAAACCATTTAACATGCACATAAACACCATCTGTGCTCTTGTAAAACATAATTACTCCAAAAACATATACGTCAAGCTTTAGTTAGTATAAGCGGGAAAAAAAATCGACTTTATTTGTAAACGTTTGATATATTTTATTTAACTTTTTTATATGCTTAAAAAAATCTAGTTCTATAAAATCAAAACAAAACAAGGTTAAGGGACATTATCAGAACTTATGTGGTTTATAGCCAAAGATATTGAAGCACACCCTGTTAGTTGGGGTTAAACCCCATATACACGCTAACACAACATGATATGGCACGGGAAGTTAAAGCACCACGTCCCGCTCAGCTGTGGCCCTCTTTCATTAAGTGATTGTGTGAAGAGTCATGACCCATCTGCCCTGCTTTATGGGGATTGGTTTACTCTTTTTTTCCCAAACCAGCTCACCCAGAGGGCTCACCTCTTCACCCCAATTTAAGAGATGCTCCAACTAAACATTTAATTTCAGTACACACCACCATCCCTCACCGGCAATCACGCTATGCATTCAAAACTACACTTCTTACTCCTCTATCTGACTTTCTTACAGTCTATCTGTCACCTACCCTTGAGAACATACCTGTTCAACATGACAAGTAGTAGTGTTTGTGATTCAACACAAATGTCCAGTATAATTGCAGCTCATACCAGTTTAAGGTGGATACATATTGTATATAGCATAAAGTGCGTATTGCCATTAATGTTGTGAACCGGTGTACCATGCTATATTTCAGCTTGAGCTCTCAGTACACATCAAGGTGTGTACTACATCTCTGCCATACCGGCTCACGCTCAAGAATACATTCGGTGTGTTCTCAGCAGGGGCTTTGCCGAACAGTCGCAGTCTATCAATTATTTATTGGCTCCATAAATTTACATTCTGTGGCAGCTTCTCTCGCAGTTCGACATGTTTACCAGTATATTGTGCTTTGCAGGAAGGAAGGAGATCGCCATTGGCAATAAGTCTTTATGTGAAGGATTTTGTCAGTGAACCGTCATAGATTTATGGTCTCTGCCGAGGTGGACCGAACAGTGACGGATGCCAGATGTAATCAGACCAGAGATCTGGTTGTTTTCAGTCATTGTTCTAAAGAATGAAAGGGTGGAAAGTGGATAGATAGCTTGACGAGATAGAGAGATAAAACAGAACAAAAGAGAATGAGTAATGTTAAGATTAAGTTAAGCTGAGGTTTCAAGGGTAAAAGAGAGAAATTCATGATAAGCACATAAAAGACACAACAATCACTTTTTTTTTTGACGAGTTGCTAAGTGATTTTATTTTAGATACCTTTGCAAGAATTTTGGATAAAATAGTATAAATACTTTTCAATTCTGAATTAAATGTAAATCAATATACAGTATATTTAAAAAATATTTACATGTATTTACGTTTATATTTGAATAATTTATATTCATTCATTTAATATACTAACATAACATATTTTTCTTAAATATACACATGCATGTATGAATATACACAGTACACATACATATTATTTAGCTTTTTTTTATTTTGGACGCAGTTAATTGCGATAAATCAATTAGCAGCACTAATCAAGATGCATTCTGTGATTGGTTACATTACAAAGAATAAATGCAATCTTGCCTTAAAATTTGAACATAAGTACCTTAGAGGGTAGCAGAAATTTGCTCTGTCTAGGAAGGCAGATGCGAATAAACAAATAAAACTTGTGTGTGTCTAACACACATGCTTTCTCCGTCTGCTACATGTGTTTAGGCCTGTATGTTTTTGCTGTGTTGTTTGGGTATGTGCGAATCTGACCCGCTTTCTCTGTTATATTAGGTAACACAAGCTCACCCTGTTTCAACATGCATTTCTTTACATTCTGTGACCTGTTGTAAATAAATTAGCATGTCTCCCACCTCAGCCTCAACATTTCCCTATCATTCACTGTCTCAAGAGTCCTAAATTCTGTGCCGAAGCGTCTAGAAAAAGCCCCTTGGGGGTCAAAGTGTGAACTTTGCTTGTCTCTGACACACGGCCGGCATGCCTCGAGACGACTGCCCCATAACATCACAAAACAATCAGCATGGCCTTATCCTGGGTGGCATGACATGAGGAGTGATATACAACCTGCTCTCCTTCCATCTGAAAACACAGGCATGCTAGAAGCGTTTCTGACTTTACATTCCTCCGAATGCGGACGCTGGGGAAATGGCCTTCCCGTGTGCCATTTAACTGTGCACCTTCAGGAGGCACTTCTTTTGTGAACCTCAAGACTTCTCTAACCGCTGGACTTAAGAGCTTAAACTGAATGTTTTATGAATAAAGGTTCGCGTCTTAATGTGGTACACTTCCCACAGTGCTTCCATTAAACTGTGGGAAGGAAAAGTGCGTATGATTTATTCTGGTACTAAGAGATGGAAACCTACGGTACTTTGCCTCAGAGTGGCCCATTCCCGAGGGAAAGGTCTTAGTTTGGGTCGTGATCTGATGTATTCTTTATTTAGATCGTCAAATGACATTTTAACAACTCCCCCACCCCTTTTTTTTTTTCTCTGTGCTTTCCTCAGACTTTGACTGCACCGAGCCTTTGGGTATGGAAACTGGGGAAATCCATTCCAACCAAATCCTGGCCTCATCCCAATACAACCCCAGCTGGTCTCCGGAACGATCTAGACTCAACAACCCTGAGAACGGTTGGACCCCTGCGGAGGACACGAACAAAGAATGGATCCAGGTACTGTAGGATTCACACACTTACACTGAAGATAGCAGTCTATAATAAATGAGTAATGGAGGAGGGATTTGTCCTTGGCAGAGAATAGAAAATTCTGTGATATTTTCTGAAGAATAGAGAAGTCAAGTCTACACACGAAAAAGTTTGAAATTCCCTCACGCTTTTATGGTTCTTGAGTTGGGAACTTTCTCTAGCTATATTCGACTTGATCAGGCAGCCTTGCAGATGCTTTTGCCACTGGCTCTCTTTCGAAGACCAGCAGCAACATCTGTTGAATTTTGCCCTTTGGTTGAAAGCCATGGAATGTTAAAACCCAAATGTACTGGCCCCAGTGAGTCTTCCTGGCCAACAGATGCTTGTAACCTTAACAAAGACTGTCTATGAGATGCATCTGGGTGTATCTAACATGATCTTAATGTCCGAGAGACAATAAGAAACCTGAAGCTTATTCTAAGGAATGTGGCCACACACAAGGACAGTGGCGTGGACAGCAGATTATTATTTGCACTTCGCATGAATCTGTGAAAAACTGTTGGCAGGAGTCATTGTGTTGATTACACAAACATTGCGGCACCTCTGCTGGCCTTTTTTTGCACTTAGGGGCTTTTTCTGTGACCCAAATCTCAAGGGTACCCTCAAAAGCCAGACTTGTTTTATAATCTTTGCCTGACTGGAAAATTTGGGCCAGAGAGACTCCTCGGGAGGCTAATAACAGTCGTGACCCACGGCCAAGTATTTGCTAGGGGAGGTCTGTTAAGCAGATTTTCTTCATTGCTATCAAAATATTGTCTGTGTTCTAAACCAGAAAATAATTGAATTAGAGGACAGTGCCTCAACTTAGCAGAGAAGAGGAACCACAATGTTTGATTCTTCGTTTCGATGTAAATGCATTTCCTGAGGAACTGGAGACGAGGTCTCCCCCAGTGGCTACAAATTCTGCTCCATATTTTAGGAAGAAATACCACAAGTACAGCCCTGAGCCTGAGGATGCAATGTGGAGTCTGATCGAGTTGAGGATTGTAACTGTTGCCAATTGCTCGAGTGCCTTTGATCATAGTAATTCAAAGTTCTCCTTTGTTTAGATGGACTCATTATGCTTATAGATTACCAGTCCCTGTCAATACGGTATTGATCAGAACATTTGTACAGAGCACAATGAACTATCCTAACACTCTGCCAGGATGTTCTTTAAGAAGCAGTCGATAATTAGCCTCTGCTCGTTTTACAGGCCGTCACTTTAAGTGAAGGATGCCCATGTTTGTAAGATGACAGTATATTTATCAATGCTTGGCAATGCTGTTGCAATATTTAGCTTTATCCATCCAGTGGGAAGAAACATTCCGCTTATGTGACTTGAATGAGTCTAAAAGATCAGAGAAAATTTCTCTTCTAGCTCCCAAACCAATCGGTTCCACATCATTTCACAGTTGCCACTTCATATTTTATTCAGGATAATTAAGTAGACTTTGCAACTGTTCACCCTCTTGGCTTGCTGAACTTGTTTAGTCATTTCGGATATTAATGAAACCCTAAATGACTCGCCTCCCACAGTGCAGTATCGAGCTGAAGAGAGCACAATTTTGCAGCCGCCTGGAATTCTCTAAAGGGTATTGATTAGAGGAAGGGTACTCTTTTTGGTGGGAGAAATTTCAGCAAATCAAACGTATTCTGTTTCAGCCCCCATGTACCGTGCCCCTGTAAATCCCTTTCCGCCAATCAGATGTCAAAGTTGAACCCCGCACATCTGTTTCCAAGGGAACAAAGGCAGAACCCTGCCGAGGATGAATGATTTATAATTTGGAGACGTCCTGCGCTCGTTCTCTCTCTCTCGTGCCCGGCACTTGTGGAGGAGTTTAATTATAACAAGCGTTATTAAAATAGTGGAATTCTTCATTTCGCTTCCATTAAGCAACATGACCCACCACAACAGTATTTCTCCATCTAATGGCGCAGTCCACTTGGCACGCACAACTCGCTCGCTCCCAACGCATATTATCAGTTCATTATTTATTACATTTACACTCTCGAATGTAATTTACAGCCGACATTTATATTATTCATAGATGCCCGGTTCTTCCTTGTTAAAAATCCCCATTCCTTGCAGTTTTTTTTTCTACCCAGAAGGTGTCAAAAAGACAGCGTTTGTCATGCATCTTAATGCGGCTTCAAATTAGATTCAGGGTCTAATGCTCCCAGCTTGGCACTGCTGATAATTAGTCGAGGCTCAGGAGATCTTGAGCTAAGCCAGTGAGCTACAGAGGCTTGTCCATTTACAAGAGCTTGTGCCATGCTGGAAATCAAAAGTCCGTTAAGGTCTTCATCAGACGTACTGTATGACGAACGAGAGAAGGGCCTAAGTCTGGCAGAACACGGGAATCTGGCCCCCAGTGTACTATGTTCATGGATACGGCCTGGTTTCAATCGGAAGATCGTGTTAGAGCGTGACAAGCCGAGATACCTACATCTGTACAACACATTTGGACTCTTTCTCTCAAGGAAAGACTTCCGATTTATAGAAGACCGTAACCTAAAACAACAGACGCTGTGAAGGTTCTTATGGATGGCAGATTTTCAGTCCTGTGGAGAGCTTGGCATAATGAAGAACAGGTCCTGTTTTGGTAGACATCAATGCGGTGTATTGCAAGTGATGCAATAAATGCACGCTCATCCACTCCAGGAGCATCAAAGCACTTTTATGAATTATGCATTTTGATCTGGGAAAAAGTCAACTGTCAATAGTTGAAAGCTCCCGTCTAGCTCCTAATGGTTGAATAGAAGTTGCTCATTATAGATCATGTTCTGTTTCATTAATCTCAGCCTCGCAATCATTCTCGTCCTCAGGACTAGCGAAACACGTCAGCCGTTTGCATTTATGCGGCGGTGCTCGGAATACGCAGCGGTTCATTTATAAACCCGCTGCATACGTCTTTCCCGCTGTTGTGCTAAATGCTTTGATCAGGGCCTGATTCGCAGGGAGGCTTTTCTCCTTCGCATCACTGGAGAGGATGTTTACCTTCATTTTGTTCATTAAAGCATCTCAGACAAGAGGTCAGAACGTTCAAAACAATAAGGGTGATGTTTTCAAGTCGGGAACTGTAGAGTGCCAACCAGGTTTTGTGTCGGCCAGTTCAACGGGAAGCCGTCAGCTTGATTGATGCGGGTGAGGAGGGAATGTGCCAGGGCTGTAGATGAAAACAATGATTGGGACACCACCCCACCCTCTTATTGTTATCCCCTGTGCCACACTGCCTTAACTCCTGACCCATTTTGCTACAAAAACAGGTTGGAATTCCAGGGCCCACTAATTACAGACTTCCTCTGAGAAAAACGTTCCTCTCAGACTCTTGTTCGTTTATGGAGGAAGGTTGAATGGATCGAGGGAAAGAGCCAGAATGAGCATGACTTAGGGGCGAAATGTCACTCCAGAAACAACGCACTTGGCCATATCCTGTTTGCCTTCGCATGTCATCGACATATGCTCTCCATTAGCGACGGTCATCTAGACGCAGCTTTGTCCACTCTCCATTGTTTTGCTTGGATTTTTTTTCTCTCTTCAATTAAAGGATTAGCTGCTGCTATTTTGAGACGGGTGCTGTTCTCCTGCCAGCTGATGAGTAATTAGACAGTAGGACTGTAATTAACATGAGAGTCTCTACTGACAAAGCCTGCAGAGCTGGTGTCAAGCTAGGCCACCCTGCTAGCATCACACCTGCGCTAGGTACATTCTTATGATTTATAGTTTAAACCATCTTCAGTGCCTACATGTAATTAGCCTGAAACATTTAAGCTATCTTCTTTGATATCGTTTTCTCCCAATTAAATATGGATCCAGGTGAATGTTAAATACATTAAGCTCTTATGCAAATGTGAAAGAGGTCCAAGCATTCCAACTTGGCGACCACATTTCTTCTAAATACAATAAAACCATGGTTTTAGTCCCAAGATTCAGCCATACAAATTAAAAAACATAATGTAATATGTTTTCAAGTGAAACGCTCTGGACTTGTTTTATTGTTAAGTTGAATCTGTCTGTAACTGATTGAATTGTTAAAAGCAAGCATTATATCACAGGTGGTTGAAAGAAAGAAGCATTTATGTGTGTGAGTTAGATTAGTGTCTCCTGCACTTTGATAAAAATGATATTATTTTCTCTCTTTCTCTCTGTGTGTGTGTGTGTGTGTGTTTCTAAATATTCGCCCTACTTTCAAACCATCCACGTATTAGATTAAGTTAAGGAAAGAGAAGCACATGACCATTTAGACACATGCATAATTTTACAAATGATAAAAAAAAAGTTCTAAAAATAACTCAGGCTAATTCCACTAGGTAAATTGGGTGATAAATGTGAGGTCTTCAAGGAGCCTATAGATCTCTCAGCTGGCAGTAATACAATTTTCATGAAAATGTGAATTAATTATACCTGTGGTTAATGGAATTTTAGAGGAGCTTTCGGAGCAACCAGGTGTCGTGGGATGGGATGGTGGGAGGAAGCCGCGGTTTGATGGATGGAGTAGAACTTTGCCCCGCGAAACCTGCCGTCCCACATTTGTGTTTGCTTTGACTGGGCCGTCGCGCATCTGTCTGCTCAATGTCTTAGTTCCTCCTGGATAACCTGCACCAGATGGCGTTTGAGCCTTAGATACACAAGAGCAGTTGCGGTTCTAATGACTGACCAATTTGTGGATTTTTGAAAAGAGACAAGAAAAGAGAGACAAATATTAATGCATGATGCTTCATTTTTGCAGAACACAAATGATAAATTGTTTTAAGAAAAACACTGAAAAACCCCTGTGTAATCATCTTCCCTGCAAGCACGTGAAGCAAAATAAACACACTGTTGAAACAGCCACCAAACACCATAACAAGCCCATGCTAGGATGAACACAACTGTCACAGCTTTAGGAAACAGGCAGACATGTTTGACGCTTGTTTAATTCAACACAATTAGCATGAGAAGCCTCAGTGAGTTTGCACTAGGTTTAGGCAGATTAGATTTCTGCCACTTCCTTCCGTGCAGGCCAAAGGCAAGGCAAGAACTGTCCCTTCCAACACACACACACATACAGGCTCTGGTGTAATAAAACACACACTCTTTGTAAATTTAATTAGCTCTGAAAAATTAAGCTGAGGTCCATACTTCACAGATGGACTCTGGCCAAATGAGCAAGTTTTAACACATCAGACTTTCCCATGACATAATTATGAAAACATAGTTACATTTGGGTTTTTGCCGGAAAGATGAGTGGGATATATTCAGACACTTAAACAACAGTAGAAACCGAGAGGAATTCAAAATAACAAGCAGAGGGTATGCTTTGCAGAGTCAGCTGGCTTGAGCACATTTTCCTCTGGAGTCGTATGGATTCCAGTTTGAAGACTTTCCCACAGTGGTTGCGGCAGACTGACCGTTATAAAACTGCATAGTCACACTAGTGACTAATATAATAATTTGCCAACTTCAGATGTCCTTAAAAGTCAGTTGAAATATCTGCGTTGGTTTCAAATGTAAAAATGATATAATGCATCATTGTTTTTGCTTCTGCGGTCATGATTTTTGAGATGAAATGCCCACAGTCGAGTCTGGCCCGTCTCCTTATAAGGAAGTGTGATACACTTTTGGAATGGCTTGTTTTCTGAAAGACAGAAAGTGGAGTTTCTCAGCCAGGGAGTTCCCATGAGGAACCGGGGCTTTCCCTTAATCTCCTGCTTGTACTGTTTGCTTTTAAAGGGGTTTTTTATTTTTTCATGATGTTAAAAAGTGTATCCTATTTTAATAAGCTTAACCAATGGTGTGAGTTTAAAGCAGAAGGAATTTATTTGTTGCCCAACGAACGGCAGACAGGGAGCGTATTAGGGAAACCTGTTTAAACACAATCACAATTTCTGTAGAAATTCTTATCTTACTTTATAGTATAATAAATAATCATTTGCATATTTGTGGAACCAGTGCTTATATATTTTCAATATACTGCAATATATGCATGGACAATGCTGATACACATGAAAAATATATAGCAATGTAAATGAAAACTGCACCACATTTTTACATTTAATCGGGTAATTTCCTATTTATGCATTCATATACATCTGTACATTATTTAATATAAAATGTCAATATGTTGTAATAGGTTATTACTGTATGTATATTTTCAATATGCATTGAATAATTTAACATATGGGCCATAAATATATAAAGAAATATGTTTTCTTATACAGTATGTGAAGGATCACTGTAGTAAAATGTATTATAAATGCTGGATTTCTTCTTGAGTGTTTTGTTTCTCTAGTTTCTTTCACCCTTTTTTCCCTCTTTCTCTTTGTCTTTCTGAAGAAGAAAGTGGTTAATAAATCACGAGGCGCTCATTAGTTCTGATCTGTGATCAGCTGGTGTGAAGGAAACTGATCCAGACTGTCTCCTCTCCAGCCAAGCCTTCTGATCTCAAATCGCTGGCTGTTCCTCAGCTCTCTTATCTTCCTGCCATGTATATTTTAGCACAGCCAGATCAGATCAGCACTCGTTCAGCCGACTTCAGAAACAAAGACCTTATATTTTTAATATCGTTAAACTGAGTCAGGACGTACAAATGCTGCACAATAGGGAACCGACAGGGTTTGCGATTAGCTCTTTCTTCACTAATTGAGTTTAAGACTAGCAAAACAGTTATGTTTGTTCATGCCGAGTACAAAATGAATGATATTTATTGAAAAAAACAGTATCTACAAGAGATCCACTGCATGGATCATGTTACCCTGTAGTTTTAGCTATGCGCCACTGACGTTTAGTAAATGTTGGATCACCAGTGACACATTTTTGAAGATGCTGTGAGGGATGACATCACTTTCTGAGAACTAAAGCATTTCCCCAAAAACCTCTGTTTGGCATTTTTCAATGTCCATTTGCTCAGTAAATTCTGTGGAAGTGAATCCAGCTCAAAGATCTCCATTTTCTCTTCTGTTTTTTTTTTTTTGCGTATAACAAAAATGAGATATTAAACCCCACCCCACCCCACACACACTTCCTATCCTGTGTATTACAGCTCCGAAAATCCTGAATTTGACCAAATCACCCACATCTCTATCCAGTGTTTTCTCTTCCAGTAACCCCTGACCACATTCTCCTGACCGCGGGAATGACATCACAACTCATGACTTCTTTATGAAGCATTCATTTTTCAATACAGCACACGTCTGAAATGCACGTTTCCTTTCAAACGATTTTCTCCCCCCGACACAGGCTCTATGAAGTTAAATATCCTTCCTCATCCAATAAGCTCTTGTCTCCCGTTCAGGAAATTAAATCGTCACATTGAATATGCTTTATTAAATTGGGATTCATTAAAATTAATCTTTCATTCTAATATTCACCTGGGGTCTTATGAACTCAATATGTGACACCCGATAAGCCACTTTTAAAGTGATACTCCCTCTGTTCGGAGTAATATAGGAGTAATATTGCTCTGTCTCTCCTCAGGTTGATCTTGGATTCCTGCGCTTTGTCTCGGCGATCGGCACACAGGGAGCCATCTCTCAAGAGACCAGCAAGAGATACTATGTGAAGTCCTACAAGGTGGATGTTAGCTCAAACGGAGAAGACTGGATAACTATTAAGGATGGCCCAAAACAGAAGGTGACTTATTTACTTAAGTCTTAAAAGTGCAGCGCACCCATTTACAACCTTAAAGATCCATCTTTCTCCACAACAATACTCAAAGCCCCAATACTTCTGTTCATTGTTTATCAGATTGGATTTTTAAAAGATGTTTTGAATATGAGCTTAGCATAACAAAATGTATTAAAAATGTCATGAATTTATTGATTTGCATGACTTTTCCAGGTTTAAAAATGACAGTTTTCATATATATATCCCAGTTTTCCGAGATAGTGGGAACCATGATTTAATCAGTCAATCCATCACCTTGTTAAGGGCTTAATTAAGTTACTGTTTTGGTCACCTTGAAACTTGTTGAGAACCACTTGATTAAACTAATGTTAGCATGTCAGGTCTCGTAAACCAAAAGTTTTTTATAAATTATTGCTATATATGTATGCTTTTAAACTCTTCAAAATGCCTTGAACTATATATGTCCAGTGTAAACACTGTATTTGTTGTTTGAAACTAAGCAGCAAGTCAAAGGCCTTTCTTTGGTTGATAAAGCTTAACTTGTTTTAATCCTGCAACTTTCCGTTAAGAGTTAAATGTTACATTTTCATATAACAATGAAATAGTGTTCGAAAGTTCTGGTAGAAGATCAAGTTTGGTTCCACTTTCCGCTAAATGATAAAGAAGCTTTTATTTTCTCAGCCTAACATGGAAGTAATCCGTAACTAGGTACATTTCCAGAGCTCGCTGGCAGGAAGCCCTGTAAACATCTTCCTGTATTGTAGCGCTGTCACCACGTGCCTGTTACACCAATCCATGCTTCAGATGCAGACGCTCATGTGTTCTGCAGGGCTTGTGTTTCTCTGACTCCATTATGTGCCCAGTGTGGTATGTTAATCCGCCCTCTCAGAGACTGAATTTGCAAGCTCTGTAAAAACTCCAACTCCAAAGCCACCACAGTAGTCTGACTAATTTTTTTCTGACCGTTTTTCCCTTTAAGGAATGATGTCAACATTTGTGGTAGGGCTTTTTTCCTTGAAAGGAGGAACAAAGGACTTAATAAACAAAGAGGGGCAAATGGAGAGAATGAGAGAAGGAGAAGGTTAACCAGGTTTAGAGTGTTTGAACAGCTGGTTGGACGCACTTGAGCATGTGAAGAATTGAACGAGGACGCTGATCGATTAGCCATCGGGTGAGATGTGTCCCTCAGCACAGAAACGTTAACTGCAGGAAGACATGCCTATTACAATTGACACATAGGATCTGTCTTGAAATCTAGTGAGCTACCTACCTAGACGGCATGTTGGGGATCATAGCCAAGACAGGTTCTAATAGAACAATGGAAAGCATTTGAATGAACTTCACAAAACCTGTCTAGATCATGATGTCCAGATATTTTCTTTTGCCAATAATAATATATAATAAAAATTTATAAAAAAAAAAAAAAAAAAAAAAAATATATATATATATATATATTATTTTTTTAATAAATATTTATGATATATATATTTAATATAATTACTTTAATGATTTTTTTTTCTTTCATTAAAACAGTCACAGTGCAAATCTGAAATTGTTCTAAAACAGCTTCTATTTCAAAATGCAGTTTTTAATTTTAATTTCACCTGATTTTGACAGAAATGTGAACTGAGACTAAACCAAACCAAATATTCTGTCTCTGTAGTCAGCTTCATAGATTTTGAGATGCTTCCACTATGTGAAGTTTATGATTTTGTTTTACTCATTTGTGAGTGCAAGATGCGCTCGTATGCATGTTTACGTCTGCTTGGCAGACTCTTACAATGTAAGTTTTGAAATAGACCTGTCAAGCTCAGCAAGCCAATTAGATGCTTGTGTGTGTGTGTCTACAGTATGTGCGTACACATCTTCATGCCTGGAAGTAACAGTGAGCTTAAATATACCCAAAGGCCCAATTTCTGTGTCGACCCTCAACTAAAGCACACTGTTCTCTTTTTAGAGCTTGCATTTTTAAGGTGCGGTGCCTTGTTTCTGTCTGCCTGGCTCTAAAGTGCTTTTGTGAGGTGAGGGCCCATTTACAGACTGCTGAAACAGCAGTTTGGCTGTGGGGTTGTTGCACAAAGGAAAGCCTTTTTACTACTTAGAGCAGTAGAGCAAAGCATTGGCGTGACATTTAAAGATAGTGGATGGTTCCTCATGTGTCTCCCTTCAAGACACACACGTTTTGACAAGTAGTGCCCAGGGACACGATTAGCAGCATGGATTCTGGGATAGACGGATGGATGTATGCCCTGACTGGGGCTTAGCAACACTTGGCCATCCTGTACAGCTTACAGTTTGACCTTGTCTAGTTTATAAAATGTGTTGAACGTAGTGATATTAAAGCAACATACTGACAAAGAGACTGTGCATGACGGGGATTTTACCATTCTTAAAGGGTTAACCCCCTTAAACAGGCTAAACTCACTGTAGCAAGTGGATTAGATGGACCTGTTGCTTTGTGGCAACAGCAAAATAATAAATAGGGTTTGAACAAGTGGGTTCCGTGAAGTGCTAAAGAATTTAAGTACATGAATACTTGAAAATCAGCTTCTTTTGTCATTGTTGTTTTTAAGCGATTCAAATAAATATTGAATATGCAACAGGGAACACGGAATAAACAGTAATCAGTTTTCCAGAAATCAGATTGGGTTTGGTCATTCTGTAATGGCTCAATGCCACACTGTATAAAAGACAAACAACTGAAAAAAATAACCGTAAAGTCTTACGAAAAAGTGTGTATTGAACATTATAAATGTTTCTGATCACTGAGGACACAGTCTTACGTAACTGATAGGCTTTTACCCAACAGTTCAGAAGTCAATAGCTTTCTTTTAGTGAATCAGGTGCTAAAAAAGCAAGTGCAATTCATTCTTAACTCGGAAGTAAATGAGACATCTTTCAAGATGTACTTAAAAACCTGTTGACCTTTACATAGTGACCTGTGAAACGAGATACTATGAACAACAAGGTAGCCTTTGCTTTAATTTGTCTTTCTTCTAACAACTGCATCTTCCTTCGACACATCTCCAGATCCTCCCTTCACAGAGAACATGTGCTAGCTGTCAGCAAGAATCAGTGCATATAGACATAACACAATCCGATTCATGGCTATGCCTGTTGCAACAACAACAGAAACCATTGTGGAACCGCAGCATCAAAAACATTCAGCACCATTTGTAACCCAGACTATGACATCACAAAGTGGCCTTTATATTGCTACCCAGTTGGCTCCAGAGATAATCTAATTCAGGCTCTATGTAGGTTGTCACATTTGAAGCCGCTGATCTAAACACATTCCTGTCATTTCTGTTAGGTGTTAGTGTTAGGTGAGTCCCAGGCCTCAGAGGTCTGTCCTTGGTGGCTCGCCTAAACAAACTATGTTAATAATTAATGTGTTTGTTCTTCATTCGACAGATTTTCCAAGGCAACACCAACCCTACCGATGTAGCGAAAGCAATGTTTCCCAAGCCTACGTTGACGCGATACCTCCGTATCCGACCCTATTCCTGGGAAACCGGCATCGCCCTGCGCTTTGAGGTGTACGGATGCAAAATCTCAGGTTGGTTCCAACACAATCTGTCAACAGCACAACTGGCATACATCATGTTTAGAAGCAGAGTGTTAATTCAGAGTCAGAGGCAGTGTTTTGCCAACACACCACTCCATCATGATCTTTCAATTAAATGGTTGACGTTTTGCTTGCTTTGGAGGCAGGCGTATGGAGAAGTGTTTATTCATGCCTCTGAAAGCCATGTGCGAACTGTGCATGTGCAATATTGGAGGAGCTATTGCGTTATAGACAAGTGTTCACGTCAACGAAAAGGACCGTGTATTCATGTTTCCCTACGTTTCGATGTACTTCATTCAAAATGAATGGCGTGCACAGCATGTACGACTGCTGCTGCAACCTCTCCACTTCTACCCCAATTCTGCCTTTACCCTCCTCCCCCGAGCTCTCACCTCTCAGCCTCTCTCTCAAACACACAGATGTACATATTGCACATGCTATTGCACACAGCTAGATCTACACCCACCAGCCGCAGTCAGGCCCAGCTGGCCCTGTCTTCATTTGCATAATCATCTGCATGTTTTGGCATGGCTCCACCCTACAGAGCTTTGATTGCAAAGGCTTTCATATCATCAGCGCCTCCCTGCTGAGAACATTTCCTCATATGTGTAGGAGGAGGGTGAGTGTGTTTGCCATCATGCTCGCGTCTATCAGCTTTACGTACAGCATGCATAGGGGCTTATTTTTAGAGTCTGTGTGTGTACACACATTTAGCGCTGGTTGTATATTTCTGTGTGTGCGTATGTGTGCGGTTCACCACAGTTCTGGAGCGCAGCTGTTGCAGTCGTGTTTTGGACGGGTGAACAGACCGCATTCTAAACACATCACAAGAGCAAAGGCCTCCCAGTGACATCATCAGCATGCATCGGGCTCCCTTGTGATGATGCGGCCAAGAATCTTACTAATGAGTACCATGGTATTACTACTGTATATTATTTTTTTTTTCAACAAGGTTTTACAGATTTACTTTGATACTTTCTGCACATTTATCATGGTACTATCAAGAATACCATGGTGCATGTCCAAAAACATTGAAACACAATCATTTTAGTAGCATGGTACAATTATCAAGGAACCAAACTAATATCAAGTGATACTATTACTATTTTACCACGGTTGCACCAAAAAAAAAAAATAATGAAAGACATCTAAATACTGCAGTGGTTCAACCATAATGTTATGCAGTGGCGAGAATACTTTTTGTTCGGAAATCAAACAAATATAATTTAATTATTCAAACTATTCAACAATTTGGCACCATAACATCACTGTAGCGCCATTTTGGAGAGCTCCCGCTGAATGGACATGGCATACATAGCATTCAATGGGTCAATCACAAGCCTCCCGGTTTTAATCCAAAATATCTTAAATTGTGCACTGTTTACGGGTTTGGAGCAACATGTGGTTAAGTGAAAAATTACAACATCTTAATTTTGGGGTGGAGTATCCCTTTAAAAGTACCATGGTACTTCCATCTGAAACCACTTTAGAAGGTGCACATCACCTTTATCAAGGTACTGCCGCAAACTCTATTCCTGGGCACTATGCTGGCAAGCACTTTACCTTGACACTACCAACAGAGGATGCCTGCTGGCAGTTAGGAGGTGGTCCTGTGCACAGTTCAAGTCTGATAGGCTTTCCACATGCACACATCCATTAATAAACTTCCTCCCGCTGTTTGTAAATAAAACCATCTGTGTGTGTGGTCATCCAGCCTTTTCAATAGAGGAAACAAGCAATAAACATGGAACAGTCCACCCTCAGGGTGTGTCTGCCAGGGTCTACCACACCAGGAGCTTCTACCATGCATCCCCATCTGAGATCCATAAACAGGTCCTGATCACAGTGCCAGCCAATGGATTGAAAATAAACTTGGTTGGCTTCCAAACTTTGAGGTCCAACCACCCTAGCAGAGATTTTTTTCATTCAGGTCTCAAAACAATTTGGCACGCATGTAGCAAAAATTACACACAGAGATATTTGGCAGGGTTAAAATAAACCCAACCCCGGCTATACATCTACAAACAAACAATGGAAAAATCAAAGTCACAAGCATTTGTTGTTTTAGGAGACTGGAACTCACATTTGGATTCTCTACAATTTTTGAAGGAGTCATAGACAAGTGCTCCTTCCATTTCAGAACTACAGAGGTAGTTCCCTACTGTACTTCAGTACAAAGGCACTGTTGTGAATGAAAACTCTGTTCTGGTGGTATTTCACGGGACATTAGGTTCATCTGTGACTAGTCCAAGATTGTCTCTGACGCTTTCCTGCTCCACGGGTGCTGATCGTAGATTATGGTATCGCTGGCAGTTCACAAATCCCACTGCGTCAAAGAAGGTACGGAAGTCGTGACACACTGTCAGTTGGTCAGTGCAGCATGTCTGATAATTTCCCTCCAACCCACCTGCCTTTGCCTAAAAGTTGCAAAGCGTGAAAAATCCTGTTATCAACACTGGAACAAAGAAAGTCAGTTTGGAGAGAAGACAGATTACCAGACGGATGAAGGGATAGATTTGAGGAAGGTGAATGAGAAGGCATATTAAAAACAAAAGGAAGAGAAGAACAGAGCAGAATGGAGAATAAGAGCAAGAAACCGTTCAGAAATGAAAGGTAGATACACTAGAGAAAGGTTTTAATTAGGTAGCTTGAGAAAAAGAGGCAGAGGAGTTAATGCACAAGGTCAGTGCTGAAAGGAAGATGGAGAGAGAGAAACAAAGAGAACAAGGGGTTTCTTATCTCTTCTGTCCACTTCATCTGTCTTTCCTGTGCAATGAATGTCTTTCCCTCTCTCTTTGTTCTGTCTCTTTATGGCCTGTGACCTCTTTAGGTTGTTGGTAAGAACGTTTCCGAGCTCACTGAGATGTGACCGTTTCTACCAGGTTTATCAGCCAACATCATTTTTCTCTTCTTTTTCTTCCTCTCAGACTCACCCACTCACAGCTAATCTAATCTTTTGTAGACAAGTCCCTCAATTATCATTCAACTCTTCCGCTATCCTCTCTTTCTTGGCGTCCATGTGTTTTATTGGCATGACAAATACTGGTACGTTTGTACCCGAGTAGTGGCAGGTAAGACAACTCAAACCGAGGGATCAGGTATTGGCTGGTAAGCATGGCACTGTTAGCCCCTGCTGGTGGGTGCCACACTATCCACAAAGTAAACAGAGCGATGGACTCCATCGCCCCGCTCTTCCTGTTTATCCTGAAACTGTCGCGCCATAACGACGTAAGCGTGCTCCGGCACGAATGCTGAAACCCTATGTGAGCGCAGGCTAGAGGGGGAATGGGGACGGGGGGACAATCGTAGTTGGGCCCGGTTTACGGCAACCATGCCTAGTGCGAGTACACCCTAACACTCTCTTTGTCCTTCAACAGATTACCCATGCTCCGGAATGTTGGGAATGGTCTCAGGCCTTATCGCAGACTCTCAGATCACAGTTTCATCCCACACCGATCGCACCTGGGTGTCAGAGAATGCTCGTCTGCTGACCAGCCGTTCGGGATGGACGTTGTTGCCGCAGCCCCAGCCGTATGCGGATGAGTGGCTTCAGATAGACCTGGCTGAGGAGAAACTAGTCCGAGGGTTGATCATCCAGGGAGGCAAACACCGCGACAACAAGGTATTCATGAAGAAGTTTCGGCTGGGCTACAGCAACAATGGATCCGACTGGAAAATGGTGATGGATGCTACTGGCAACAAGCCCAAGGTAAGATATAGGGAAGCTGGAAGGTAGTTAGACTACCTACTAGGTGTACAATCAGAATAGTTGTGAATCAATATTAGAGCTAGTTTGAAATTTGTTTAACCTGATTTTAGGAAAGTTGAACATGGAGCTATAATGTATTCTTCCTGAAGCCTTTTAGATGGACAGAGTAGAAAATTATAATAATTAGACTAATGCTGTGAGCGCAATATTGGGGAAACATCCCAAATGCATTCAACAATACTACTAATAATCTTAATCTTAAAAATCATACCAAATAAAATAACAGTATAGTTTTTGTTTGCGATCAAATTTTTAAAAGAAATGATAAAGTACATAAAATGTGACTTTTTTTGTAGAGCACAGATTCTACATGTGTCTTACCCCCTATTAAAAAGCCGGATTGGAATATCAATCCTAGAAGACGCCTTTTAAAACCCCTAGATCTCTACCTTAGTTTGAAGGACAAAAGGAGATGCATTAGCTCTGATGGCCATTAAGGTTTTTTCATGACTTCTCGTCTTGTTCTGTACCTTTGTTACCTCTGGTGAGTGTCTTTCTGTCTTTCCTTCCTTTTTTTCTCTCTGTCTCCTGTGGTACCTCGTGTCTGAATTTTAAGGCTTCAGAAGTGCGAAGTCAAAGGCAGATGCTTTTGAAAGCCGGTGCATCCTGCTGTCGTAGACTACAGTGCTAGCCCGCAGCCTTTCTTTTTTTTTGCGCTAGCTCAGCCGTACAATGTCAGAAGTAAAGTTGAAGACTTTCTTTTCTCTAGTGCTTTATTGCATTAGAAATACAGCAGTGCCCAAGTTAAGAAAGGTGTGAGCTGTGTGCCCTCTCGCTCGTTCTCTTTCATTAAAGCTCTGTTCTTTGCTTTCCCTGTCAGACGAACTTTGGGATTCTACTAATAAAGCTTTCACCTTTATCTTTTTCCATTTTTGTCTTTACAAGCTCTCTTTCTCTGCTTGACTGCTAACTATTGTCTCCAACTCTGTCGTTGTTCTTGGCAGATATTTGAGGGGAATTTGAACTATGACACGCCAGCATTGAGGACAGTGGAGCCTATACTGACACGCTTTGTTAGGGTGTACCCAGACAGAGCCACTCCTGCTGGGATGGGACTTAGATTGGAACTCCTGGGCTGTGAAATGGAAGGTAAGTTGAAAACTCATTCACAGACACACATAACACCACATTCACTACTTAGGAGTATTCAAGTAGGGACACTGCTGACTGAAGGGTTAGTTCACCCCAAAATGAAAAAGAATAATTACTCGCCCTCATGTTGTTCCAAACCCGTAAGACCTTCATTCATCTTTAGAACACAAAATATAAAGATATTTTTGATGAAATCCAAGAGCTTTCTGACCCTCCATAGACAGCAAGGGAACTAAAACATTTTAGACCCAGAAACATAGTAAGGCGTTGTGTTTTCCCAATGGTGTAACTTTAGGCTAGTGTGTTGCTTATTCCAACAATAATTTTCAAAGTAAAAGCAATTCATACACATAACGGACAATCTAGCAGCAAGCCAAAGACAGACTGTCCAAACCAAGTGAAGAAAAGTTATAGACTTTTGATCTAAAAGAAGTCTGAAGGTCCTCAAGTGTGTGGTCTTATAGTACAGATGCTATTTGATTGAATTTGGACTTATCCACTCGAGAGGACAGGATAGGGTACGGCTTAGCTTTCTTCATAATTACTTGTCCCGCAGATGCGGCATCAAAGGATGTCTCCAACCCAGAAACCAGGGCCCTGTGACACTCCTAAATAACAGGGCCCCTCACAGCCGGAGATAATCTTTGGTCCACCTGCCTTGAAGGATTACTGAAAGGTCCTTGATGTCTTCCCCTCTGTCTTTCTTTCAGAGTTAGTTTAGCTCTGATGGGGTGTGTGTGTGTGTGTGTGTGTGTTTTGTTGAGGCAGCGTTAAGTGGATTTACATATTGGATTTCTGAGCGACTGTGAGACTTGCTTGTGTAAGCCACAGCATCCCACCGGGAGCTATAGTCAGATGATAATGCTTGTTTTCACTTTTAATGCCGGCACATGCAGTCCAACCCTGTGTATATAAATTCACCCCATTTCTTTCTCTGTCTTTGCTAAACCCTCACAATCAAACAAGTGAACCCATATGCATTCCTAACAGCGGGGTGCTAAGTCCTAGCAGGAGTGTGCAATGCGATCAACAATGCTGTCCAGAGCCAGCATGGTGACCTCGCTTTGACCCCTCTGCTTTAGAGACTCTCTTTAAAATACCCTCAGTTCACCCGTGCAACTTCCACTACAGCTCCCGTTTCCCCCTCTCCTTCCCTGCTCATTTTTCCTCTCCTTCTATCCCGGGAAAGCCCTACAGGCTTAAGGGGAGCTCATTACAAGCTGAGAGTAAACACAGGGCTTTAGGCAGATGTAGGCAAAGGCCACATCCAAAGGGGCACAGGCAGCCATAATGAGAGGACACAGCAGTTTCAGCGAGCCCAGGGTGGAGCATCACATCCTCAGCCCTGGAGCCGGAGTCACGCACAGGCCCGTATCAAAGGCCCACAGACTTGGAAAGACTGCAGAAAGAGCATAATCATTAAGATGATTTGTGGAAAGACGTACAAAAAAAATACCACAGTAGTACATGGTTTTGAACTTTCAGTAATAACCTTCAGTATGTACTGCCATGGTTTTTGGGAAGCAAGGTTAATCATCACATATTTTGTGAAAGTTGTGTCACAGTTGTATGAGTATCTCGATCTCTGATTCTTTCACTGTAGTTCCCACAGCGCCCCCTACTACACCCGCTTCCTCCACCACGCCATCAGACGAGTGCGATGATGACCAGGCCAACTGCCATAGTGGAACAGGTGATGACTACGACCAGACAGGTGCTAACACCCGCCTGCAGAGACTGCACCCTTACTTACTGCATCTTGCGCCTTTTGCTATGCTAATCCCACTAGACTAACCGCCTCCCTTGCTTCCGCAAATATCAACTCTTCTAGCCATTTTTTGGGAATGCTAACACTAATCACTCCTCACACTATGGCCCCAAATCTCTTTGCATATAACCACGCTTACCATACTAGAACTGAAGCATACTGTGGGGTATGCAAATGTTCTGTGTGCATCTAATACTGAAATAACCTACCACATTTGCCAAATGCGTTCCACTCGACCTTCCATTTCATTACAAAAGCAAGACAGTGATGAATGAACGGCCAGGGATATCAAATGCAATCTCAACTTCTACTTTGTAGACTGCCAAAAGTTAAGATCGTTTTATACCAAATTGGATTAAAAATGCAAATTTTACTGTATTTAGTTCTGAGATGGTAATGCCTTGCACTAATGTAAAACTGTAAGGTCGTGTCACAGCATTGTAGCATACTACAGTACAGTTGAAATAGTCCATTACCATTGAATACTACATATCGCTTCTCATACAATACATTTAAAAATGGTAAGCAGCATACAGTATATACTGTGTAGTAGTATGCAGAATGTAACATGTACATACGAAGATCAACTGCTGCTGTTTGCTTGCTACTCACTACTTTATTTTAATGAAATAAAATGCAGAAAACAGTTTAATACTGTGCTGCATGTAGCATGTTATTGCTTCATTTCAATTTATTCAATTCCACCATTCATACTGTTTGATAATAACATATTTTCTAAGTGATAAAATTAATTATTTTTACACTACGATAAAATAGCAGGATTTTACTACTTTTTGCAAATAGTGAAAATGATCTGCACCTCAGAAAATTATAAAACAGTATGCAATAATAATGTATTAAAAGCAAATCATTGTTTTTATTCAAATTATTAAATGGTAGAAAAATAACATTAAACAGCTGTAGTGTAAAGAGCTTACAAGGTAGGCTCTCTAAAAATATATTATAACAGTATAACAGTAACAGTACCACATAGTATGTAGCATACAGTAATATAATACTTTATTCCAACCTAGCTTGCACTTACCTTGGTCTTCACGTGTGACTATTAAAATACCTTCTGCTCTCCAGCTGCTAATACTAACACTGCATCATAAATTCTGCCTCTAATCTCCTCTGTGTTCACTTCAGTGCAGTCTCACAGAGTGTGTGTTGCACAGAATTACACTCCCCTCTGCTAAATGCTTAAAGTAAAGGTTCCACATGAGCAGAAACCTATTTGCATGTCTCATCCGGCAAGGCTTGTTATAAAAATGCTAAGCAAATACAAAGAGGGGAATTAGCACAGTCAGATCCTTACCTTCAGATAATGTCCAAATAAAACATTTGCCAGTGTCTCTTTCAATTTTAATCTAACGGCCTTCTCTGTGTCCACACTACAGGTGGAACGGCTGCGCCAGAGACGACCACCGAGACGAGCACCGTTCCAGGTGAGAAAGGTACTTACCTCTAATTCAGTCCGTAATTTCTTTCATTACCCAGGATTGTGCTAATGCATACTCCCTTAAAGGTGCGGTGTGTTATTTTTGCAGCGTTAGCATGCTTTCTTCCATCTCAGGTCAATATACACAGTCAACTCTAAGTAAGCCAACTGTAGCGTTTTTCAATGGAGGCCTGTTTCTGCCACTAAACAAAAAAATAAAAAGGTTATTGCGAATCTTATTGTATGTTTTCTGTTTGGTTTTTGAGGCCATTTGATTATGAGTGTGTAAACTCAAAGATGAGTATGTAATCTGGTTTCTGAAGTGTTCTTGTGAAAATCTATAAAGAGCCCCTCTGATTTGCTAATTCAGCGTAATGACTGATTAGCCATTCAAGACTGCTCACTAATGGGCAAATGAGAAATGCCCCTTAACTGACCTTGTCTAATTAGCCAGTGTGTGTGTGTTTGGCCCTGTGTCTGCGCCTCATCACTACAGCAAAGCAGCAACACAACTGAATAGATTGAAGGTCCTAATAAGCATGTGTCCTTGTGTGTGTGTGGTCTTGGCTGGTCAGCATTGAGTAGATGTGTGCACTTTCTATTATTGGATGTGGTTTATTTGCTATGACAAGCATTCAAAACTGGTAGAACGTTCTGGACTGCGGTGAAACGTATCCTTGCACTGTCCTCCACTGCGACAGCCCCAATCCATTTAAAGATGGAAAAGAAGAAATAACTTTTTTAATTGGAAACTGGCATTTTTTGAAGCGGCAGTGGCTGCGTGCCTGAGCTGCGGCTTTTAATGGGAAATTCTTTCCTTTGCATTCAGTGAGCAAATACCCTGCGAAACTGGTGGAGGATCCTGCCATTATTAAGGGAGCAGAGCGCTTGGCTTTATTAAACTGTCTGGAAAAGCATCGCTGAGGCTGTGCAGGCACCGGCGTAGCTGACATCCTAGACGTGCTTCTGCTTTTCTGTCCGTCTCAATTCTCTCTGCTTTCTCTCTCTTTGGCTTTCTATCTCTCACTCAATCTAACATGGTTAAATCCCTCCCTCCTTCTTTCATGTCAATCTCCGTTTCAAAGCCTCATTGTTTCGCGTGCTCGGTATTCTTGCTCAAGATCTAGCTATATTTGGTGTATAAATTTGGATTTGGCTTAGGCACGACAGAATTTGGAATGGAATTGGAAATGCTTGTGCTTGAATGATGGTGTTTTCTGCTCGTGAAATAACTCTTTGTTGCCATCAAGTGGACAGTAGATATAAAACGCGTAGTTGGGAGATTTGTGGAGCCCAGTCAAAGCTTTAAAACAATCAAATGTTATTTATACTGTTTTTGTTTTTTTTTAAGAATTGAATACCTTTGATTTCATTAAATTGATCAAAAGTGACAATAAAGGCATTTGTAATGTTAAATAAATCCTAGTGACAGCTTTTGTGCTTTTTTTGTTCTCTTGTAATGTGTGTTGAGCAGTAAATCAGTATATTATTATGATTTCTGAAGATCATGTGACACTGAAGACTGGAGTAACGATGCTGAACATCACAGAAATACATTACACTTTAACATATATTCACACAAAAAAATAGATTTTTTTAAATTGTAATAATATTTCACATTTTTTACTGTATTTTTAATCTAATAAATGCATCATTGATGAAGAAAAGAGACTTCTTTCATATGCATCTTTCCAAGCCCAAATGGTGGTGTATGTAATTTTCATGTTTACTCATAGATCATATTTATTGCACTATATTAAAATGCATTAATGTAAATAATATCACAGTAGTAGTATTAGTGTTAAAAAATATATAAATAATAGTCTGTGTGCGTGTCACTGCTTCAGTAAGATGAAATATAATAGTGCACATGTTAATAATCTTTCCCTGTGTGTTCTCTCTGTAGCGTTCCTGTGGTTTGCCTGTGACTTCGGCTGGGCTAGCGATCCTTCATTCTGTGGCTGGATGTCAGAGGACAGCGGTTTCAGGTGGCAGATCCAGTCCAGCGGCACCCCGACTCTAAACACCGGCCCAAACATGGACCACACCGGTAAGAAAAAGCACTGCACCCGTTGGCCTCACAGCACGGAAAGTGTGAGACATCTGGAGCTCACGTGTTTTCTGTCTGTCTGCTGCAGGCGGGTCAGGGAACTTCATCTACACGCTGGCAACAGGTGCTCAGGAGACAGAAGTGGCTCGGTTAGTGAGTCCGTCCGTGATGGGCCAGGACTCGGACCTGTGCTTGTCCTTCTGGTATCACATGTTTGGCTCTCACATCGGCACGCTACACATCAAGCAGCGCAGAGAAAGCAGCCAGGGCTTAGCTGATGTCCTGCTCTGGACGGTCAGCGGTCATCAAGGCAACCGATGGAGGGAGGGCCGCGTGCTCATACCCCACTCCAACAAACCCTACCAGGTACTGAAAGAAGGCCAAATGTGTGTGTTATGATTGCATGTTAAATATATGACCACAAAACCGGCCGTAAGGTTAAGCTTAGATAAGATAAGCTTTCCATTGATGTATGGTTTGTTAGGATAGGATCATATCTGGCTGAAGGGTGCAAAAAAAACGAAATATTGAGAAAATCGCCTTTAAAGTTCTTAGCCATGCATATTATTATCTCTACTTACTGTAATATCCTAATGACCCAAAGGGTGTGTTGTTGCCTAATGCTACAAATACTCTCATGATGACTGCTTCAGGGTCATAGAGTTCAAATGTAATGTTGCTGATTGTTTTTATTTCAGGTGGTAATTGAAAGTGTAGTGGAGAGGAAAAGTTGGGGAGACATTGCTGTGGATGACATCAAGATCTTGGACAATCTGAACATGGCCGACTGCAAGGGTGAGTCAGTTAACCTGTTACAGCTCAAATTCGTATTGAATCAGGAACATTTCCTGACTGTTTTGTATTGCCCTTTTATAGACCCAGATGTCCCAGCAGAGCCAATTCTACCTGAAGACAACTTCAATGACATCAGTAAGTGACTTTCTCAATTATAATGCATGCAAATGATGAATAGATGTTGGAACACACTCAAAATTAGTGACTAAATAAATACCATTTCAGTTTGTTTGGGGGGTTTTTTACATAAAAATTTCAAGGTTTCTTTGTATAAATATACTAGGTTTGACTGCATTCAATCCAAAAGCAGTATCTAAAACAGGCCTGCCGATCTGTTCTCTTCCAGTCGTGGACATCACAGACTTCCCAGAGATCGTGGAGAACCACGAGATCAGCGGCGCCGGAAACATGCTGAAGACGCTGGACCCCATCCTCATCACCATCATCGCCATGAGCGCTCTGGGGGTCTTCCTCGGGGCCATCTGCGGAGTGGTCCTGTACTGCGCCTGCTCTCACAGCGGCATGTCCGACAGGAACTTATCGGCACTGGAAAACTATAACTTTGAGCTGGTGGACGGCGTCAAGTTAAAGAAGGACAAGCTCAACTCACAGAACACGTACTCAGAAGCGTGAGGCGCCGACCAATGAGAGGGAACTTCTCCTCAGGGAGGGCGGGGCTAAAACGGACTGCCGAAGCCATCCGGTTGGAGGAGGACAAGGCTCTGTGGTTCAGAGAACCAATGGGAGGAGGAGGTCTGGGACTGAGCCATGCTTTTCTCAGGAGCTGCAGTGAACGGAACCTACCAGTAGGGGACACTGTGTACAAAACATTGAATACAAGGAGAAAAAAAAACACAAAATGAAAAATAAGAATATGTACAGATGATTGAAATTATTATTTTCATTTTTTATTTTGTATTATGTCTGGGTTGATCGTTTTTACAATCGGATGCTGGTGTTGAGACCAATATATAATAATGTTATAAAGTATTTATCTTTTTGTGTTTGTTCGTTTGTTTCGCTAGGAGGAAAAAAAATCATTTATTTTTATTTTAAAAGATTGTTTTATGCTTTAAGGAGATGTGTAAAAACCCAAATGAACCATACATGGCCAAGGGAAGGTAAATACCCATGGTAGGGCGAGGATCAAAAGGGGCGTGGAAAATCATCCAGCCCCGTTGCATTCTGGGTATGGTTCAGTCAGTGCCTTTGGTACATCTTTTTTGGCCTCCTCTGTTGTTTTCAACCCTTTCGTTCTCGAAAAAGCTGTCGGTCGAATCTGCAAAACGAATCCCGGTCAATTCATAGCGCTTTAATGTTGAAATCCTGCATATTGTACATAAGTTTTAATATATTTTAATGCCCTTTTCAAAGAAACAAGTAAAAGGACAAAAAAAGAAAGCTGCAGTATCCCTTTTTTCTTGGGTTGTATGTTGTAAATACGATCGTCTGACTGTTTTGTGGAAGTGAAACGTGTGCTTTTCCCGTCCTGTTTGGTTGTTTTGCTACGCTCCCAAAAGATGCAGCCCTCGTTCCAGATGTTAATACGAATCCAGTGCGCATTTCATTCATAGGCGGGTTTTATTCACCTGGATTACAGATTTATAATCATCGTATCCTCTATAATCACATTCAGAATGTCTGTTTATCCAGCATACCAAAAAAAAGAAAAAGCAAACGAAGGAAAAGTCGCTGATCATCATTGCCTTGATTTGAGCGTTCATCAAAGCGCCATGCATGTGGTCTTGAATAAAACTCTCATGGTAAGAGTGGTGCTATTAAATGTTCTCACGCATCGCTTCTGTCATTGGCCTTGTGTCTGTACCAAAGGACTGTTGCCTCAACCCATGCTCCTGAGACGTCTGGAGACCATCTCATCTCATAGTCATCGGGTTATTCTGGACTGCTGGATGGGTCTGGGTTTAGCAATGCCGTACACACGTAGTTTAACCGATAACAGGGCTTCACTGCTGACAATACTAATGTTTTCTACAGGTTTCTCGGTATGTTCATGTACTGTGCTGTATACTGTGGCCAACACTTTGTTTTTTCCCGTTTCTTTCCGGTAGTTTCCGCCGATATGAGTCCTCGTGTCGATGCTACATGTGTGTCAGCTGAAGCTGTTTAAAGGCGACTGGCTTCAGTCGGGATTCTGTGAGAAAGCATACTGTAGCATTAACGAAAAAGAAACAATGTTGCACTGATCAATATATTTGATGAAGTTTATGTGTTTATAGCATTCATTTGTAAAAAAAAAAAAGACGACTGAAATAAAAAAGACAGTGTTCATTTTTTTTATATAGTTTCAGAATGTGTAATACGATTCTGAAATGGTCAATGATCGAGATGTTTTCATTATTGAAAAAGCTATACAGATTTCCTATAGTAAAGCTCCCCGATTATCTCTTTTGGTTTTTGTACTGTCGTTGAAAATTTGTGCCGATTTCGTTTTCTTTTTTTTACAAGAAGATGCGGAAGCAAAGAAAACTTTTATTTTCAATACTGCCTCTGTACGTTGCTGTTGTAGGAAGGAAAAAAAATGAATAAAAACAGCAAGGCCTTAAAATGGATATCAATGTTTTGTATTTGAACATCTGCATCACCAAGGAAAATAATCTCCACCACATCGGCTCTGTCTCTGATCCAATCAGATCGACTGATATTCCAAAGATTCAGCTCTAATAAATGTCTTCTGAAACTTTGGCCTTTTTTTTATTTCTTTTAATTATAGATATTAATCAGGATGCAGAGAGCATGCAGCTGTACAGACAGGACAGCAGAGGGCGGCGTTGAGCTACAGAAGCACCAGCCAGTGGACTTTTGACATATTTACATCATATAAATGTACACTTTTTGTGGTTTTAAAGGCTTATTTCACACACAAAAAAAGAACTGAAAGTATTCAAACGAGGGGCAAAAATGTCCACCATCCACAAACTATACAGCAATGTCTGTGAACTTACTCTACGGTGTTTTTGAGTTAATTATTTATTGCAGAAATGCTTATTCATTCAAGTAATAACTCCAGTGAATATTTCTCAGGGCCCAAAGGTAATTACTGTGTAGACACATGCCTTTGTTTTACTGATATTTCCTAAAGACACAGTTTAATGAACATGCTTGATATTTTAGCGAGGCATTTCATCACACTATCTAGAGTCCTTTGTGGGAAAAAAGTGTGCACTTGTAGTGTCTTAAAAGTCTAAACTTAATAGCTACCTTTTTAACTATTAATAAGCAGCAAATTGAATTGGTCCCTAAACTAAAGAGGCTTTATTTCAAATTGAACCTTACATGTATTTACTTTAGTAATAAGTGAAAATTATGAAATTAGTGAAAACTCCAACCCTAAACCAAACCATAACCTAAAAAATAATACTCAGTACAAAATATAGTGTTACTAGAATATTAAAATATTAGTAAAATACCACTTAAAGGAATAGTTCACCCAAAAATGTAATTCTGTCATCATTTACTCACCCTCGAGTCGTTCCAAACCTGTATGAACTTCTCTGTTCTGCCGAACACAAAGAAAGATATTGTGAAGAAAGTTACTGTAGGAACCAGGCTGTTTTGGTCCCCATTGACTTCCATGGGAGGAAAGAAACACACTATAGAAATCAATAGTGACTCGAAACAGCCTGGTTACAAACATTCTTCACAGGATCTTCCTTCGAAGAACAAAGAAATTCATACAGGTGCATTCAAGTATAATAAAGTGTACTTCTTTTTCACAAGGATAAGTTGCCACAATGAGAAACTGCTATTTATTGCCAATCATAATCAGAAAACCCACATTTGTGTGATATGATGTTACTATATAGTCTTCGTAACTCTCTGTGTGAGAGACTGTCTGCAGTGAATGTGCTGCTGCTGAATCCAGAGTTAAACACAACATCTCTTTCATCACATGTCTCCAGTTTATCGATCGAAACAAGCCAATCACCGGCCGGGATATATAACATGAAGACAGTTAAGCTGCAAATCAATGCATTCTTTCAGTTAAAACAGCTTTAATCGACAACATCAACAGCAAACATATGTATGCAGCTCTGGTTACACAAGCTTTGCTCTGAAATCTATTAGTTCTTTGCTCAGGGTCGACAAACAGACAGAAGCAGGGGAAATATATGGGTTTCCTCAAAGTTTTAGTTTAGTTTTAGCCTAGTTTTAAATTTAATTGTTTAAGTGAGACAACATTTTCCAGATAAACAATGTCTTCACATTAAAAATAAAAGAGTCATAAATGGCACAAAATGCCTAATATGGGCATTAAAACATTATTAGTTTATTTAAAGAAAAACAAAGCCACATATTTAATATATTTAATAGTCATTTTCTATCAGTTGTAAGTTACGTGCTCTGCTCATGATCATGTAACTCGCAAATATCAACACTAGAGGGCAGTGTTGTATTCGCCATAACACATTAACCCTTAAAAGCTGTATTATCTTACATTTAAAACATCATTATAGACACAATAGATAATAAATAGTGTGTTTTAAGGCTGTTTGTAGTGTACTATGATAAACAGGATCAGTATACTGAGGAATTTCATCTAAACAGTTGTTGAATAAAAGGTCATTTATTATTATATCAGTCATGTGATAGTAAGTAAAATCTAAAACAAAGTTATTTCAGTTTACTCTGTCTGACAGTTTATTTGGGGAAAAAATGTAGGATTCATATGTAAACTATCAGTCCCAATAACACACATTAATATGGTGGTTCATCTTAAATCCTGTATATTTTTACAGCACGTCTAAAGCTGTTCTGGCAGACAGAGAAGTATTTGAGTATTCAGGCAGGAATTCATTGCGAAAGCTGCATTGCCTCTTTTAGGCGTCTCTTTTTCTTCTGCTTATGTAATCATAGCAACCAAGGTTTTCTGGGTCTGTTTTTTGCACATAATACAGGATCTTTTTCCATCATTCCTTTCAATAATGCAGCCACCCAATACTTTGACCAAGAAGCCTGGTTTCAAACCAGATCTGAAAGTTTTCTTTTAATATCTCTGTGTCACTTCTTTCCCTCTGACTTCTGCTTCTCTTCTTTATTCCCTTTTCCTTAGAAGATATTCTTTATTTAAAGATATATTTTTATACAGAGAGTACATTTTGGGAGTGTCCTTCAAAACTCGTACACTAATATGACTCAACGTACATGCTAAAATTGTACCATTAATAAATAAGTAACATTGAAGGGATATTAATACACTTCAATATACAATACATAAATTAGTCATTACAATTAAAAAAATTCTCTGTATTAGTTTAATATTGCAAAAATAATTTTTCTTACCCTTCAGGGCAGAAGAACAGTAGAATGTCTCTTAGAGACACTGAACTAAAATATTAATATATGACAAGTACATTTCCTTTTGACTTAATTGAGTAGAAAGTTCCATAAGTCATGTGAGTTTTCTGAATCACTGTCGAATGATTTGAAGAATTAGTTCTACACTTAAGTCTAAATCACATCAGTATCTGGTCTATTGTAATTAACTAACACTAAAACAGAAACAAAAATGTAAATGTTAAAAGAGATGTTCACTAGAATAAAATATATAGGTTACACTTAAATTTACTGCTTAAGTAGGTACTACATTTAAAATTGAATGTACTACCCGACCGTTAAAACTGTACGTTCTATATAGTATGAATGGGGGTAGTATGAATGGAACTCGGACGTACTACATCCGCCATATTGATGATGTCACATGGCATGTGTCGTCACAACAGCGAAAATGTAAACTTTCAATAAGTCATCTGTTTTTTTTAGATTGTGTTTTACAAGTGTAATTTAATCACAATAAACAATGTTTTTTTTTCCTGAGGTACTTACACTTGAAATGAGCCGTCTCACAACTTTCCGCCATTTTTCGAATATGACGCCTCCTCTCCCGGAGCCTCATGGGATAGAAAAGTGTTCATGATATGCCTACTATAGAATTCGGGCGGAGCAGTAGGTCATCCGGGTACTTCTCGCCTACTGAATTTTGAATGCTATGAATTCGGACATACTACTCGCCCCGCATGCTGTTTTTCGCGTACTATGTAGTAGGGAATTAAGCGATTACGGACACAGCATCACTCTCCCCTAAATACTAATCTTCAACACCTGTCGCCTCCACCTGCAGTCACTCTCCACACTCATCAGTAACCACATAAATCCACACACCACTCCTCAGTCACTGTCCGTGCTCATTATTGCTAGTTAGACTCATATCTGGCAAGAACTCTCTCTAAGACTTACCTGATATACTTACCTTATGATTTCCCCTGTGTTCTCCGCAATCTCTGTGTTCTCCACAGGCTACTTGGAATCCCTCTCTGTGTCTCCAGCGTCTCCAGTTTGTGGTTCTTCGTCTTTTAGTGTCTCCATTGTCTCCCTCCATCTTCAACACTCCACCATTCCTACCAACAAAGACAGTCAAGTTACTTCTGCTGCGATTGTGCTTATATTGTCCCGTGAACCTGCAAATTGGGCAATGTCACAAGGAGATTTAGTTACTGGTTCTGGAGGGCTCCACCATCGAGGTGGTCCTAGGGCGCCCGTGGCTGGCAAGGCATGATCCCATCCTCTCTTGGCAATCATTGGAAATTCTTAAATGGGGATCTAACTGTTGGCCCGAATGTTTCCCCGAGTTACCTCTTAAAGCCCCGGTACCTGTTCCATTATGTACCAAAAGTCCCTTAGAGAAGCAATCCATTCTATCCTTGAATGTTATCAGTCCTTCCAGGACATATTCTGCCCCGAGAGCCGCCAAACTGCCGCCTCATCGAACATGGGACTGCTCCATTGATCTGCTCCCGGATGCTCCAGTGCCCAATGGCAAGATCTATCCCCTTTTATTCCCGAGATTAAAGCCATGGAGGAGTACCTCCGATAAGCACTCCATGAAGGCTACATCCGATCGTCCACTTCCCCTGCTGCATCAAGTTTCTTTTTTGTTACCAAGAAAGACTGTGGGTTACGCCCCTGTATTGACTATCGGGCCTTAAACAAGGTTACTGTTCTTTTTAAGAATCCTCTCTCCCTCGTCCCCTCGGCCATAGAGCAGTTACAATGTACTACCATATTTACAAAGCTAGACTTACATACCACATACAATTTAGAATTAAGGAGGGGGATGAGTGGAAGACAGCAATAATCACCCCTACCGGCCACTACGAGTACTTGCGTATGGCCTCGTAAACGCACTTTCTGTCTTCCAAGGGTTCATGCACGAGATCCTCAGAGACTTCTTTGTAGTTGTTTTATATAGGTTATATCCTCATTTATTCACGAGACCCAGCCGAGCACCAACTACTTCTGTCAAAAGTCCTGAACCAGTCCTGAGACAGTATCATCTCTTCCTTAAGGCAGAGAAATGCTCTTATCACCAGCCCTCTGTGCAGTTTCTCTGCTATCACATCGATCGCATCGATCGGAGTGCGGATGGAGGAGGGGAAAATCGAGGCTGTTAGGAAATGGCCAACTCCAACCACCATAAAAGAGCTCCAAAAGTTCCTAGCTATCTCAAATTTTTATAGACATTTTATAAAGCATTCTCGCCTGCCCCCTTACATCTCTCCTGCATAACAATCCCAAGACTATGGCCTGGAACCCTGATGCCTCTAGGGCTTTTAATATCTTGAAGGATGCATTTACCACTGCCCCTCTCCTCGTCCACCCTAATCCTTAGCTCCCCTTCATTGTTGAAGTGAACGCCTCTACCACAGGGTTGGAGCAGTCCTGTCCCAGCAGCAGGGGAAGCCTCCTTGACTCCTCCCATGTGCTTATATCTCAAAGAAACTCAGCCCGGCGGAGTGGAACTACAGCATTGGCAACAGGGAACTACTGGCCATCAAACTGGCATTGGAGGAATGGAGACACTGGCTTGAGGGTTCCATTCACCCTTCCCAAGTATTAACTGATCACAAGAATCTCCAGTACTTGCATGCCCTCTGGGCATTGTTCTTTAATAGATTCCGTTTTCCATCTCCTATCAACCTGGACCCAAAAACATAAGGGCTGATTCCTGTTCCTTCTCCTTGTCCCGGCTGTACACCAAGGAGAAGGAACAAGAATCTCCAGAACCTGTTATCCCTGAAGGCATGTTCGTAAATCCCATTCAGTGGGTTATCCCTCCAGACACAGCAGAACCTATCCCCGAATCTCCGCTGGGCTGACCCCAACAGCTCCGTTTCGTACCCATTGCTGAAAGCAACTCATCTATTCCACCCACACTTCACTGGCCACTGGAGAGCCTCACGTTTGGGTACCATCCTCAAGCCAACGGCAAAACAGAACGTAAAATCCAAGAGGTGGGGCGGTTCCTCCGTACCTTCTGCCATGGCCACCAAGACTCCTGAAACCAATATCTGGGCTGGGCCGAGTACGCACAAAATTCACTCCACCAAGCCTCCACCAGACTCACTTCACACTCCATTCCAGTGCGTCCTTGGATTCCAGCCCCCTCTATTTCCATGAAATGGCCAACCATCCGATGTACCAGCTGTCGATTACTGGTTCCTGAAGAGTAAGAGAGCCAGGGACGAGGCTCTTCACCATCTGCAATGGGTAGTGTGCAGGCAGAAGACCACCGACGATCGTCGCCGATCTGAAGCACCATTTTGTCAAGTCAGACAGAAAGTGTGGCTCTCCACTTGGGCCTGCACCTGCCCAGTAGGAAACTTAGTCCCAGGTTTTTCGGTCCCTCTCTGATTGTGGAGCAGTTCAACCCCTGTCACCTTCTGTCTACAGCTACCTCCACAATACCGGATACACCCCACTTTTCATGTTTCCCTCCTCAAACCCTTTCATGATCCTGTCCCTGTCTCCACAGAGCCTGGTGTTGCCAAGGAAACCCCCTCCTCCCATAGTTGTCAACCTTGGTCATGGTACCAAGAGATGATATCCTTGATTTTTGGTGTGTGGTTGTGGTTCTTCGTCTCTTATTGTCTCCATTGTCTCCCTCCATCTCCAACGCTCCACCGCTCCTACCAACAAAGACAGTCAAGTTACTTCTGCTGGGATTGTGTTTATATTGTGGCATTGTACCAAATACTGTTCAGGAGGCAGGCACACTCTGTCAGTTTAAATCTAGATTAAAGACACATCTCTTTACTCTGGCT
>JAUMHQ010000041.1:456770-486069 GCA_032361165.1 Enteromius paludinosus | reverse complement strand
CACTCTCACACACTGAACACTCTCACACACTTTACACTCTCACACTGAACACTCTCACACACTGATCACTCTCACACACTGAACACTCTCACACACTTTACACTCTCACACTGAACACTCTCACACACTGATCACTCTCACACTGATCACTCATTTCCTCTGAAAAGTCTCTCTGTCTTTGTCCTTGACTCGTTCTCCAGTCTTTTTCATGCCGCCAAGTGAGTGTGTTCATTCTGATTGTTTATTGTGCACATCATGAGTTTGCTCTTTGTTATAATAGTGTTCCCATGCAGGGCCTTTGAGCAGGCAGGAATGATGCTGAAGGTGAGAACTGCTTATTTGTTTGTGCTGCATATTAATGTTGTGAGGATTCTTGAATTAGACTGACATTACAATCATTAACACTTACTTACTAAAACTGATATATATTGATTAAAATGTTATTTATATATTAATGTAAAATTGTAATGCATATATTAGCGTTGCTAATGATTAATTGCATCCAAAGTAAATGTTTTAGTTTACATAATATATGAGAGTGCCCTTGGCATATTTATTATGTATATAAATACAAACTCATGCATGTATACACTGGAGAAAATGTTATGTTTTTGTATTGAATATATTTTTATATAATATAAAATATATTATATACATGTAAATATATAAAAATAATAAATAAACCCAATACTCATCTAAACACAAACTAGTATTATTTTTGATGCGATTAATCATTTGACAGCTCTTTATTTATTTGTTAAATTATTTAAATAGTATGTTGTTCACATTTTATTGCATAGTTCAGTTTAACATAACTTTAATATAATTTTAAAATTGAACAATTTTATATAATTTATATAATTATTATTTTTAAATTAAAATGTTAAACTTTATTGTAACTTAATTAATTATTAGCTTTAATATGTTACAAACCCAGTTTGAGAAATCCCAACGCAATGTATTGTTAAATGTAGTTCATGTTGTTGATGATAAACAAATGAGCATATTTTCTTTCTCTTTGTATTTTTATATCAATATGGTACAAGAATATTCTATTCAAAACGTAGTCTAAAATGAGTCATTTAATGGATTATGTTAATAAATCACATCTACCCAGCACTGTGCACCGAGCTTTTTTTTTTTCAAGTTATTAAGAAATGTATATTTGCTTGGAAACAAGAGTGAGTAGATGCTGACAAACTGTGACCGTGATTGAGGTGTGTGTGTGTTGCTCTGTCGCAGGACATGCAGAGGATGCCTGAGGCTGTGCAGTACATAGAGAAGGCCAGTGTGATGTACGTGGAGAACGGCACTCCAGACACCGCCGCCATGGCCCTGGACCGAGCCGGAAAGTGTGTGCTCCTCAAACCTGCTCACAGTGCTGGGAATGCAATAGTTCACACAGTTACCCTAAAACAAGAAGTAGTGGAAGTTTTAATGACTTTATTAGAGCAATGCAACTGATTACTTTTCACAATGTCTAATGTTTTAAACGGTAAATCATCTTTAAAACATCTGAACCAGGTAGGGTTAACCTTCACCTGTATTAGGTTCTGAGTAATATTAATGAACTGCATGTACTCATGTGGTTAGAGTTAGTATTAGGGTTACTTGCATGTAATTATGCTTAATTAATTAATTGTTCTTATAATAGCAAGTTTAAAATGACAGAAAACACTAACATTTTCACAGTTTTGGGTGGAATTAAAATGTATATAATGAAGCGAATGATCTATGAACAAGCTCTTCTGTAAAGACCTTCCGGATATAAAGCTGTGAAGTATGGTGCGTGTGTAAGTACTACTGAAGTGGAGATCGGTGTAGGAGCGGAGAAGATAACCTTATTTTGAGAAAATGGCTAGAACATAAACTCTTAGCAGTGTCTTTTGGATGTTTTCTTTTCAGTAGTTTATGAAAAACCAAGAAGAGCAAAACTTGACAGGTGCATAAAAAAATAAAAAAATAAATAAATAACAGTATTTTTCTTAAATGAGGTAATTCCAGTCTGTTCCAGCCTCAGAGCGGATGTGAAGCTGCAGGAGGTTAACTGGATCTGCTTGGTTTCAGGTTGATCGAGCCTCTGGATCTGGCGAAAGCCGTTCATCTGTACCAGCAGGCAGCAGGAGTGTTTGAGGTTCGGAACGGCTCCAGCAAACACTCACACATTATGACCAGCTACACACAGACTTCCTGTCATTTTCTGTTTCCTCAGAACGAGGAGCGACTGCGGCAAGCGGTGGAGCTCGTCGGCAAAGCCTCCAGACTTCTTGTTAGACAACAGAAGTAATTGTTGCTTTACTCTTACGAGCTTTTTCACTTTCATCAGTGCTGTCAAACTATTAATTTCACATAAAAATGAATCGCTGTTTTGTGTGTGTTACATACACTACCAGTAAGATATTGAATGGTGTTTAAAGATGTTTCTTCTGCTCATCAAGGCTGCATTTATTAGATTACAAATCCAGAAAAACCTGTAATATTGTGAAATATTATTTCAATTTAAAATAACTCTTTTCTGTGTGAATATATTTTAAAATGTAATTTATTCCTGTGATACAAAGCATCATTACTCCAGTCTTCAGCGTCACATGATCCTCTCAGTTTGTACGCTGGTTGTGACTAAAATGACTAGATGAAATGAGTTGGATATGAGATGAATGATGCCCGTTACAGGTTTGACGAAGCAGCTGTGTCTCTTCAGAAGGAGAAGAACATGTATAAAGAAATCGAGAATTATCCGACGTGTTTTAAGGTGCGTGGTCATCACAGAGCTGAAGCCTTCCGGCCCCAGGGCCGTTTCCACACGTGACCGTGCTGTGTTTGTGCTCAGAAAACCATCGCTCAGGTGCTGGTGCATCTGCACCGAGGAGACTATGTGGCGGCTGAGAAGTGTGTGCGAGAGAGCTACAGTATCCCAGGGTTCAGCGGGAGCGAGGACAGCGTGGCCATGGAGCAGCTTCTGCAGGGCTACGACGAGCAGGACGAGGAGCAGGTGTCTCGCGTCTGCAGCTCACCGCTGCTCAAGTACATGGACAACGACGTGAGTCTCCCAGCATGCATCTGTCCGCGGGTGTCGTTTCACAGTACAGCGAATATAAATAATGCACTTTCTTTTTAGTTACTGGCATTAGATAAAATATTACAATTACTAAAATGATATTTGAGCTAAATCAGAGACGACGTTAGCTGATTTCTAATGCAAGCCACTGCGTATGTATATGAATATGTATGGTATATGACCTATTGTTTACACAATGTGTGTACTGTGTGTGTATATATATATATACACACACACACATACAGCATATACTTTGAAAATATTTTCAAAGGGTTTAAAATGAACATTTTGTTCAGCTTTTCTAATCTTTTCATTGTCTCTTCACCCTTCTCACTCACCCTTTCAAGAATTGGGCAGGTATGACATCAAAGTCATATGCGTTTTATTTTCTCAGATGCTTCAGGACCCCCCCCCCTCCCAATAAACATTGCACTACTTAATTTTGCACATTTAATATTGCGCATAATCATTGCACTACACTGTATATACCCACTTGTAAATCTATTGCACATGTTAATCTGATTATACATTTTCACACATATGTCCATCCCTGATATAGTAAATAATGTCCACATATCTACTGCATGTTCATGATTACTATAGCAACCTGTACATTGTTCATCTAAATGTAATTCCTGATTATAGTTAATACAAACTATATATTATGTTCATATTACTGTATATCCATCTGTAGATATTGTCCAGTTTCCTCTTGTACTTATCTTCTATCAGTGCACTTATAACTGTATCTTGCACTGCTGGTTAGACCTAAACTGCATTTCGTTGCCCTGTACCTGTGCATGTGTGATGACCGTAAAGTTGAATCTAATATTACAGTAGTGTAGAGAAAGTCTGTTGCAGCAGTTTTCTACCCTTCAGTAATTCATGTCCTTTTTAGTCACCCTTTAGTCATCATCTATTAGAAATCACCAGCTGTATCTGTAAGAGATCAGTGTGTGCATGAGCTCAGATTAGCTAGTGAAGTCATCAGGGCAGAATACTGAAGATGTGTTAATGAGCTCATGACTGTAAAATCAATGCCATACTGATTTCAGAAGCTGGTTTTATTCAGACGTGTGGTCTCTCCTCTTCTCCAGTATGCAAAGCTTGCCATCAGCCTGACTGTGCCTGGAGGAGGGAAGAAGAAGGCCAGTGCTGCTGCTGCTGCTGCCAGCGGAGGTCCTGGAGTCGTGCCGGCGGAGGAAGAGGACGACGAGTACGCTGGAGGCCTCTGTTAAAGCTACACCGTCTGCTGCCTCAGACTCCTCCATGAAGATGCCAGCATGATCCCCGACCATAATATTCCAGTGCTGGAGGGGTTTGTGTTCCAGAACTGTTCAGGAGAGAAACGTCATCTGGAGAAGAAAGCTTCTTTATGGCACCCGTGCTAGGCCCCACATGCAAAGCAGCACGACATCCTCTCTTAAAGGAACGGTTCACCCTCAAGTTGTTCCAAATATATATGTATTGCTTTGAATTTATTTTGAAAAAAGTTTGCAATCAGGCTGTTTTGGTTCTCCATTGACTTCCATAGTAGGAAAAAAAATCAATGGTGACCCTGACTTCAGAATATCTTCCTTTGTGTTCAGCAGAACAAAGACGTTCATACAGGTCTGGAACAGGATTTTTAACTTTGGGGGAACTATTCCTTTAAGTGTGCATATTTATTTAGGTTTGCCTTCCACAAAACCCATATGGATGAGATAAAATCAACCAAAATCTCTGCTCTTCTATGAATGAAGAATTTGCAATTCTTAGACTGCAGGATAAAACGTGTAAAATGTGCAATTCTGACATTTTAAACTCAGAAAAACTGAATTCAAATCACTCAGTGAAAAATAAGAGATTAGAATTATGAGGGGGGAAGGTCCAAATTGTGAGATAAAAAATAATCACAACCTTTTTACAATTGCATGATGGAGAAAGCTTTAAAACCCAAACCTGCCAGACTGCTTCACGGGTCAGTGGGATCTTCTGTGTGTGAATCAGGAGCTCTGTCTTTATATTTACAGTATTTCAAACATTGAGTAGTGCTGGAATACTACACTGCAACCTTTTAAATTATACTACATACATTCTATATGCTGGAAATGAAATAACAGTGCCTGCCTTACCAAAAGAGTGAACGTATTTACTGTACACTGTGTTTGTGGCTTCAATGTTGTTTAAACCTATTCCATTCAACTTGATGTTGTCATATGGAAGCAGCATGCGGAGTATAAATGCATGAAATGCCTTAAAGATCATCCGAACCTCAATCTTAGTTTATTTGTTGTTTTAATGGAGAAAGTGTGCTTTGAAATTGCTGGGAACACAATTTCTGTTAATTCTGGATTTGCATGGTTTCACAACACCTGAATAAAGAGAATCTGTGATTTTTGCATGTTTCAGATCTGAGTTTCTGTAGACTTACAAAAGGGTCGCATGAAAAGCATGTCATGAAAACTAAAAGTGCAACAGGCAGACCGACAAATAAGACCATAGTTGGTTTACAGAATGTGCTTTATGCTCATGATGTTGATCCACAATCACACGGATGTGTCAGTAAAGTGACATCCATTCCTGAGAACCCTTCAGTCCTCCGTTCAAGCTCGGATAGATCACGATTTTATTGTTTCGTAGTCTTACGAACCCAAACACTTCTGGGTCCAGTCTTCTCTGAAGAAAAAAGTGGCTAGTGTTCAGTCACCGTCTCCTTTCTTTGTTCAAGTTTACGGCTAGCTACCAGGACAGCATATTGCACAACGCGCGACTAACCAGTCTCCGACAGACAGGTGGCGCTACAGCTGATAGAAGAGCCCATTAATGGCGGCAGCTTCTGAATCAGGGCTCTTTGGTACAGCCGTTTCATTTCTAGGTCACTCTGTACAGGCAGTCGAAGCTCCCGTGACGAGTCCGTCTGACAGTCTGTCTTAACGTCGCCTTCCTACAAGAAGCAGCGTCCTCCTTTGGGATCGTTGGGTTTTTAGGCAATCCCAGCAGGCTCATTTGGTCTTCTCCCTCGTCCATTTGATCATAGTCTCTGGCGAGCGGTAGAGGAAGATGAGTTTGGCGTACAGGTCCTCCTCCAGCTCCAGCTCGCCGGTTTCCCGCACGAGGAAGATGTCTGTGCAGAGTTTGAGGATGCGGTCGACGCACGGAAGCTCTTCGAACATGATGGAGTGCGAGATGCCACTGAAGAACTCGCGGACGAATTTCCCAATCACCAGCACCACGGATGCATAGAGGCCCATGATACTGGAAGAGACCGAGAGAGGAGTCTGAAAGCTGTTTTCTACTTTTTTCTTTCACATCTAACATTGCATAATATGATACAACCACAAAATCTGTCATTTTACAAAACAAGTCAAAAGTGAAACTGGAGATGATTGAACTGCATGCTCTGAGATGGTCTCCCATGATAACTCACCCGTAACCTGCGAGGAAGCCCAGGCTGGGAGGACTGACTTTATCACTGAAGACGTACAGCTGCAGTCCTGCCTCTCTCTTCTTCTCCAGCTTGGACTCGGATCTCATGTTGATCTTCCCTGCTGACGGCTGGTCCACAATCCACCACTCCTGGATGTCTTCACTGCCGTTGTGAGACCTCTCCAAGTCCAGCAGAATGCTCTTATAGCCCTCATCTGGCACAGAGGGATTGATGATATTCATGGGTCAAACAGGTAATGTTAACACTCGTGCAGAAAACGGTGTTAACAGTCACGATTCCGCATTACCTGTATAAAGCTGATCTACCGGTTTGGCGTTTGAGTCACTCGGTGCTCGAATGAAGCAGGGAAATACTTGCTCTATGACCCTATGAATGAGAAGTGGACCATAAATATGAGCATGGAAGTATGCATGCAATGTATGATTTCTATGTTGAATTTGTACTTACACAGGTTTATTTCTGGTTCCGTTGAGTAACGCTATCAGCTCTTGTCTAGTGTTCATGTCCAGATAAGTGATGTGTTTGTCCACTGCAAATTCAGCCTTTGCTCCCAGACTCAGATTCCTGCATGAGAGAGAAGTATTATAGGATATATTTAGTATTTAAAGCTCAAACTGCAATGTCCCTGACAACGGCACTAGAATAACCATTACCATGATTTTTGGACATGGTGGGATCACAGTAGTGCAGGACTTCTCAACCCTGGTCCTGGAAGTCCACTCTCCTGCAAATTTTGGCTCCAACCCTAATCAAACACACCTGAACCAGCTAACCAAGCTGCTCAGGATTACTAGTAAGCTACAGGCAGGTGAGTTTGATCAAGGTTGGAGCAGAACTCTGCAGGACAGTGGACCTCCAGGAACAGGATTGAGAAGCCCTACACTAGTGATCAAAAAGTAAGATTAAAAAAATATATATACATTTTTTATTAATAATTGTATTAGTTAGTTATAATAGTAAGTTAGTAAGAGTAAAAGTACTTAAAAGTTAGTAAAAGTAAGTTAGTTATAGTTAGTAGAATAGACCTTTCTGTTTCCACTAAAAACAGATGTTTACCTTCTCAGCAAAACTGCAAACATTTAATGTGATAAAACATTATAAAACATAACAAGATCATTTTAGAAATGAAATTAAATGTGTTTTATAAGGAGACTGTATGTGTACCTCTGGATGCTCCAGGACATGGTCACAGGAAACTGGTCCTCTTTGCTCAGGACGTCCATCAGGTTCTTCCTGCTGGGAGGGCTGATGGTCCAGAGAGAGTTTGAGCTTCCTTCAAGCTCGGCCACAGTCACGTCCTCCGCCGTATATGCTTCCAAGAACTGCAGTGCACTCTGGGAAAGAGATAGTTCTACACTTAACACGTTACACAACCACTAAAGAGCTTCTCCAAACCACTCCACAGAGAAAGACGTACAGGGATGTGTCTGTATGAATTCATGAAGCTTATGAAATCTCTGTCAGTGACGTCCTTCAGCTGATTCTGCTGCGCACTCATAGTGAAGATGGGCTAAAAGCACAGATAACACACAGACATGTGATCCTGGAGCACTGAAGCAGTCATCAGCAGCACACAGCAATAGACATTTTTTTATTACATTGTGAAAACAAAAAATAAACAGAAATGCGAGATGTAAACTCAGAACTCTGTTTTTATCTCAATTTTCAATTCAAGCAGTAGTTTTTGGCCGCACCTGAAAGCCGCCCAGCGTGATGGTGACTGATACGTCCAGCGGTTTGTTGACCACTCCAGCCACGGATTTGACCAGAGACATGAAGAGCAGAGGAAACCAGACGATACAGATGAGCAGCATCACGATCATCCCTCCCATCCCGTACTTTACCACCTTCTTCTTCTTCTGTCCTCGAGGCTGAGGGTATCTCTGAAAACACACATGCGAGGCGTGAGTCCCGACTCTGAAGACGTGTTTGACCATCCGCTGATGGAAAGAAGCCTGACCTTCTCCGACTCCCTCCAGCACTTGAGCACGAAGATGTGAGCGTAGATGTCCTCCACACAGATCCAGCTGGACAGACTAAGCGTGGTGTCGGTCCAGACCCAGTCCATCACTGCCCGCAGCTCCGTCAGGAACGGCACCAACCGGAACCTGAGCATTGGTCAGAGAATGGAACTCGTCGAGACAAGCACTTACAACACCACAGACACAGTTAGGTGGTTGCTAGAGCCATTGGTAGGGTAACCAGGGTGGTTGCTAGGGTGTTGCTATGTGGTTGCTCAGGTAATCTGGGTGGTTGTTAGGGGGTTGCTATTTGGTTGCTAGGGTACTTTGGGTGGTTGTCATGGTGATTACCAGGATACCAAAGATGGTTGCTAGGGTCACTATTAGGCAGTTAGTTGTCATTCATCATTAATATGGAGTTCTTAGCTTGTTCTTAGCCTGAATTAGCACTTCACTAATCACTATTAGCATGCAGCTATTCACTTCTAGCATGACTAACATGTTTGGCTTGCTAGCATGAGTCAGAAGAACCAAGTCCCATGTCTATACGATGTTCTGATGCAAAGATATAGGTCTTGCTAAAAGGTTGCTAGGGTACATTGTTTGGTTGCTAGGAAGCAGCTTGGCAACTGTCAATGATGATACACCAAAGAGTGCTTGTCAGGACGAAATTATATAAACAAACCCCTATGTCTCTATGACATTCAGATTAGAAGATATGCTTGTCTGGGTTTGGTTTGCTATGGTGCTTGATAGTGGTTGCTAGGGCGTGGCTAGGAAGAGATTAAGTGATTAATGATTGGTTGTTTGCTGTCCTGAGTCAAACGAGTCCACCCCCATGTATCTATGACACTGTGATCCAAAGATATCCATCTGGGCCTTTAATAATGACAGTCTATGGGAACAGTTGCTAGGGTACTCTAAATGGTTGCTAGGGCGTGGCTGGACAGCTTTTCAATGACCCTGAGAATCTGATTGGTTGGCTGAGTAAAATGAGCCCACCTCCATGTCTCTATAACACTGTGAAGCAGAGTTATGTTCAATGTAAAAAAAGGATGAGTTACACGATGAAATTTTGTCCAGAAGAATAATAAGTATGCAAGAAGTTTAAATAGTATATCAGTAAGTTGGCTTTTCAAGAAAACATTGTTAACTTTATTTGTTTCTGTGATCAAAGCTCAATTTAAATTTTTGCAATTTCTTCTCATGATCCTTCAGAAATCATTCTAATATGCTGAGTTACTGCTCAAGAAACATTTCTGATTATTATTAATGTCGAAAACAGGTCGTAGTCCAGCTTTGTTTCTTACCCTTGGAAGAGGAAGAGATTGACGTAGTTATAGCTCTTGGTCAGGAAGTTTCCCAGAACGCGGGTCGGGTAACCACAGCGGATCTGATAGGCTGACAGACCAAAGTAGATGCACTTCACAAAGTACCAGAGCTGTGCAACAGTGTTCTGACTGAAACGTCTAGAAAATAAATCCAGTCACAAGTTAGATGAGCTCCAGCTTCTTAAATAGAATCAATCATGATGTTGTTGTTGGTCACTCACCTCTCAGTGACCCCTGGGAGAATGAAGAACATCCAGAAGTGAATGCCGAAGACCAGAATGACCTGGAAGATGACCTTCCCCATCACGGTCTTCCTCAGGTACAGGGCACGGTCCACCACCATAGTGCCGAACTGGATCAGAACCATCACCAGAAACGCCTCGGGAACCTGGTCCTCTGACAGAGAGGAAGTGATGTCAGCTGCAGCCGAGTGTTTCTGTGGAGAAACCAGTTTTACTTTAGCTTTACTGCACTTGCATTGTTCTTAAAGTTAGCATGTAATAGAAATTCCATGTAATAGAATCTATAACATGAAATTACATGCAAATTTTAAGAGGCCCAGCATGAAGGAGCGACTAGGGCCCACCACCTGCAAGAGGGACCGTAAGTCGTTCTACTGGGGGACTTCAACGCTCACGTGGGCGATGCTAGTGATACCTGGAGGGGTGTGACTGGGAGGAACGCCCCCCCTGATCTGAACCCGAGTGGTGTTCTGTTGTCAGACTTCAGTGCTAGTCACAGTTTGTCCAAAACGAACACCATGTTCGAGCATAAGGGTGTCCATCACGTGGTATCAGGACACCCTTGGGCGGAGGTCCATAATCGACTTTGTGGTTGTTTCATCTGACCTCCTGCCGTATGTCTTGGACACTCAGGTGAAGAAAGGGGCGGAGCTGTCAACTGATCACGACCTGGTGGAGAATTGGATCTGTTGGCGAGGGAGGAAGCTGGACAGACCCGGCAGGCCCAAAGTTACTATTAGGGTCTGTTGGGAACGTTTGGTAGAGCCCCCTGTCAGGGAGGTCTTCAACTCCCACCTCCGGCAGAGCTTTAACCGAATCCCGAGGGAGGTTGGAGACATTGAGTCCGAGTGGAGTATGCTCTCCACCTCCATTGTCGATGCGGCTGTTCAGAGCTGTGTCCGCAAAGTCTCTGGTGCCTGTCGTGGCGGCAACCCGTGTCCGGTGGTGGACAACCAGAAGTTGAAGGAGGAGTCCAATCGAGCATGGCTGGCTTGTGGGGCTCCTGCGGCCCGGGTGGTTGTGGAGGCAAAAACTTGGGTCTGGGAGGAGTCCGGTGAGGCCATGGAGAATGGTCGGCCTCTAAGAGTTTCTGGTAAATTGCCTGGTACCTCAGGAGGGGGAAGTAGTGCCCTGCCAACACTATGTACAGTGGGGGTGGGAATCTGCTCACTTCAACTGGGGATATTGTCGGGCGGTGGTAGGAATACTTCGAAGATCTCCTCAATCCCACTGATGCGTCTTCCATGGAGGAAGCAGAGGCCGGGGGCCCAGAGGTTGACTCGACCATTACCCAGGCTGAAGTTGCCAAGGTAGTTAAGAAGCTCCTCTGTGGCAAGGCACTGGGAGTGGATGAGATCTGCCCTGAGTACCTAAAGTCTCTGGATGCCATGGGGCTGTCTTGGCTGACTCGCCTCTACGGCATCGCATGGTGGTTGGGGACAGTACCTCTAAACTGGTGGTCCCTCTTTTAAAGAAGATCCTCTGGGAGTATGGGGTCCGGGGCCCTTTGCTAAGGGCTGTCCAGTCCCTGTATGACTGGAGCAGGAGCTTGGTTCGCATTGCCGGCAATAAGTCAGACTTGTTCCCAGTGCGTGTTGGACTCCAGGGCAGGGCTGCCCTTTGTCACCGGTCCTGTTCATTATTTTTATGGACAGGATTTCTAGGCGCAGTAAGGAGCAGGAGGGGGTCCGGTTTGGGGACCACAGGATCTCATCTCTGCTTTTTGCAGATGATAAATATTTCTTTCTTTCCATCTTTCTAATAATCTACTTCAGTTTAATCACAAATGTAACAGCTTTTTCAAACTGGATATCTTATATGAAAGTTACATTTCACCCAAAAATGATGACTTGATAAAAATGTGCTCACCATCAAGTAATCCGAGATTAGAATGAGTTTGTTTTCTTCATCAGATCTGTGTTTCTGCATCAGTGTCTCTCAGCAATGGAGTTTTTATCAGACTCTCATTCTGACGGAAACCATTCACACCATTGCTGAGAACTTTCTTCCAGATCCAATGAAGAAACAAACTCATCCTAATCTTGGATGGCCTGAGCATAAGCACAAACTTTCTTTTTTTGGTGAACTATTCTTTTAAGATATCATGTAATTGAGCAGCTGAAGTTCTACAAACCCCGAAAGCCCAAAATCCAAAAACGATGATGATGAAGTCGACCGTGTCAGCCAGAAACATGAGCACATAGACGTCGGTCACGGCGCTGTACTCTGGGTGGATCAGGTTATAGAAGAACTGCCGAATGGGAATGTAGATATCCAGAATCCTGAAACAACACAAACCCAGCAGACTGAATAATGTACAGAAATAATACGAGGATGTAACTTCCTTTTCAAATGAATGCAGGAGCCTCTCACGTTTTGACAGTGAAGCGCTTTGCTTTGATCAGCTGTTCTCTGAGCTTCTCTATAACAAGCTCCTTGCGGCTCCTCTGTTGAGCACTCAGTGAACGAACACTCGTCCTTGCTCCACTGCTGCCTGCGAAGACACATCCAGAGAGAGATCAGCGCTGCATTTCACACTCCATTCTACTTCACACAGAACGTCTTTCAAAGATATTTACAGTCATGTCCAAAATTATTGGTTAGATAGGTTATATATATTTTTTGAATTGATATTGCTTTCTAAGTAATTTCTTAGTAATTACTAAGAATTCTACATGAAATTAAAATTAAAATAAATGTCAGCTGTCACTTTTAGCTGATTTTAAAGCTGCTTTTGCCTTTTTTTTAAATCCTTTTTAAGTCATTTCTGTTTAGGAACCATTGCAAGTAGACCTGTTTAGCAAATTTAGTAAAAGTAAGAGCATGTTCAGTCATCAGAAGTGAGAGTTCGAGCGCACCTGCTCTGGATCGGGCCGAGCGCTGCGAGATGCTGGAGCTTTGTCTCCGGACCACCGAGCTGCTGGAGAGGGGTTTTCTGGGCAGACGGGCTTTTGTGGAGATGGGTGAGACATCAGCGGTGCTCTTCTCCAGCCGGGAATCAGCTTTCTCTTCAATGTCTGAATCAGTGTGCTGAGAGACCACAGTCTGACCTCCTGACCTGGGCTCATCTTCATCCCACAGACCGTAGCACTGAGGAAAAAAGAGCGCTTTCAGGATTTTCAGGAAATTTCAGGACTTTATTCAAAGTTATTAAAGCTGTAAAAATGTTACTGATTGGTGTTTTAATGCAAAAATAAAGGGTACATCAAAGCGTCAAAACAGCAGGCTAATAAAGTACATTAACATTAAGATATGGCCAAATTTTTGGTCCATGCTATCTTTAAAGTGTCTAGTATTAATATATGCATTCACAATTATTCAGTTTTGTTGAGTATGGACACAGCATGAGCAAACATGTTGACAAACTGTGTATAATAGTAACCATAGAATGTGTTGATGGCATCACTGAATTCAATGATGAACTGTCTTTAACTGAAGACTGAGTGTTTACTATAGTGCTGGGCAACGATTAATCATAATTATTTGCATACAAAATAAAGGTTTTTGTGCATTTATTTACTATATAAATACACACATATGCATGTATATATTTCAGAAAAATATGTTATTTTTATTTATAAATACAAATGTGTATATAATATAAACTATATTAATATAAATACAGACATAGAAATACATGTAAATATGTGTAGCAATCAATGGAAAGCTTATTTATCCAGCTTTCAGACCCAATGACTGTTTCTCTACCTTCAGGATGGAGCGGTGGAAGAAGAGCGCGAGGAGCTGGACCAGGTCGTAGTGGACGTAGCCCTCTTTCTTCTCCACACCGATGATGTTGGGCGGGTGGAAGGGTTTGGATTTGTCCAGCTCTATGCTCTGGTTAAACGGGAAGAAGCCAAACTGGAAGAAGTACTTGATCACTATGGTCACCTGCAGATAGAAACGATTACTTTGAGAAAGATCAATGCTTATGACAGGTTAACTATTCCACAAAAGCAGGTCAGCCTCAGGTTCTTTTGTTTGTTTTTTTAAGTCAAATTAAATGATCTTATGTTAAAAACATAATCTCCATAACCTCTAAATAATAATATCCATAATCAAAATAATCTGCTTAATTAATAATCTGAATCTGCATTACATAATCTAATCTATTGGAGGAAACATTTTGCCAGGCATTGGGCTTATTTAATCAATGAATTGAGAAATCACTATATTAAGAAGGTTATAAATCGAATATGTTTTTGCACACATGTGTGGCGTGTGCAAACGATCAGAGACGTGATACCTCCGTGTAGACGATGGCCGTCATCCAGAAGCGTTTGCTGGGCCGAGGAACCGACAGCATGGCCCAGAGGAAGATGAGGATGGGCAGCACCAGCGTGGCCACGGAGGCTGAGATCATGTGGTTGAGGATGATGACCAGATAACACACCATCTCAGAGTGAGCCACCAGCATGTTATAGAGAGCGTAGCAGAGCTGCAGGAGCTGAGGCTGAGAGCGGTAGAAACACTCGGACGCCTCCAGGTCCTCGTCAGAGAACATCCTGAGCCACAGTTATAGTGTACACTTTTTTAAAAGTTTCTCATTTTCATTTATTTGTTTATTAATTTAACTTCATTTAATAGATGCAGACTTGGTGAGTACTGATACAAAACAATACTGCTTTTAGAAAAAGAAGAATAACAGTCACACTCGTCTCATATCGGAGGTTAAGTGCGGTCACCTGCTCTGCAGCAGCTCGCTGGCGGTCAGCTGATGGCTCGTGGAGAGCAGCGTGTGGCCGCTCTTCTCTTCATCAGGGGTCTGTATCTTCAGCCTCCTGCCCTCGGAGCGTCCGGCTGAGTCCAGGCCCGTGGCTCTGCTGTACGAGGGAGGGATGTCCGCGGCTCCCGGAGGAGGAAGCTCTGAGGTGCTGCTCCAGAGTTTATCTGGATGCTCAGGAAGCTCTGTCTCCTCGACGGTGTCACTGGTGCCCTGCCGAGAGTACAGCTCACTGCCGGAGGAACACACACCACACAGATCAGAGAGAAACAGGGAGGCTGTGATTCATGCTACACACCACAAGAGGGAGCACCGTCACGCTTTACTCAGAAGTCTGACCTGGAGCCGTTCAGAAGGACCACTGCTATAAAACATTTATTTAGGGATGTGTAATGAACTGGAATTACAGAGCAAGCTGGATATTAACAGAAATGAACATTTAGTCGTCACACGTCCAGCTCGTTACACAAAAAAATTAATTCTGTCATGTCCAATATAAACGTTTTTGTTCACATAATATATGTTTGTGTACTGTGTATATTTATTATGTATAACACATGCATGTATATATTTGTATGTATATATATACAATATAATAATATATGTTTTAAAATAAATACTGTATGTGTGTGCATTTATATATTCTTATTAAATAAACAAAGTACACATAAATATATTACGTAAAGAAATACTTTTTATCGTGGATGCAAATTAATCATTCGACAGCACTAATGACAATATTTTTAGATCTAAAAAAATCCATCTATTATGTTGCAATGATTTTTAAAAACATCCAATTGTCCAAATTTTCTAATATTTTAATATGAGTCAGGTAATAAGCAATTAGCCTATTTTTTACAGTGGCGGAAGCAGAAAATAAAATTGTGAGAAACAACTTTTGTTTTGTTTTATGGTTTTGTATCTGACAATTCGGCTTTTTTTTGTATAAATGCAATAAACAAAGTACAAATATACATGAATAATGAATAAACAGCACCTTATCAAACACCAAAAAGTGAAGAACAAACTGATTCACCACACACTAGTTATCTAATTTGCATGTGTTGTGACTGAACTGACTCTGAATATCTGTGTCAAGAGTGCTTCGGCTGCGTGTGAGCAGAAGGTTCTGGAAACACTGTCTGTCTGTCACCACAGAGCTACAGTAACCATCCACAGCTGTGTGTGTGTGCGTGTTAGTTTACACACATCACAGAGTCACCTGGCTCCTAACTGGGGGAGGCCCGGAGCTGTAGTCACGTACCTGGAGGCTGCACTGTCTGCAGATGACTGCACATCTACACTCGGCAGGCGGCAGAGTCTGGGTCGAGCTCGCTGACTGGTTTTCAGAACCAGCTCGCTGCTTTCTTCAGGCTCGTACAGCAGCGTGGATTCAGTGTACACACTGCAGGAAACACAGACACAAACCAGACAAATAACAAGACATCAGCATACTTGTTTAATATGGCATAAGAGTATGGTAATAAACAAAAACTGAGCATGGGATTCCTATGGCTTTACTATGGTACTGTGCTACGAATACAGACTACAGTTTGATATAACCGTATTTCAGATATGTGCCATGGATCACATTTCGAAGTACCTCAAAGAATACCATGCTGTTTAAAATTAAAAAAGTCAATTTTCAAGATTCATCTGTGAATACTGATCAGCACAACTGTGTAATCGGTATATTATGATGATTCCTGAAGATCATGTGACTCTGAGGACTGGAGGAATGATGCTGAACATCACAGAAACACACTTTAACACAGATTCACACAGAACACAGATGATTTAGATTTCAATAATATTTCACAATTTTACTGTATTTTTGCTCAAACAACTGCCTGGGTGAGCAGAAAAGACTCAAGTGAACAGTGTACATACGCTAATCGGTACTCAACCATTAATTTCACTATATTTTCAATCTACATTGCGTACTCAGTCAATATTAAAGATATCAACGTTACATTTTCACAGAATGCTCTTTAGCTTATGAAGGAGGATTTTATGTACCAAAAAATGACTTTAGGAGGGTTTTCACAGACAGGGTCATTTATGGTATGTTTGTTCAACGGAATGCTATGCAAAAAAGACAGTAATAAATATGTTTCATACCTAAAATCGGACTTTTCCCAGAATCACTAAAAATGTGTATAAATAAGCAGAATCTGCCAAAATTCAAACAAAACCCAAACACAGCCTCTGTCATACTTCAGCTCCCAACGTGTTTCATTTCCTCAGACAGCTTTAACAGAAGACCGTTTCTCCTGGTTGAGAAAACAAAAGAGTGGTTTTCTTGGAGGTAAATCAACCCTGAGATAAGCGGGACTTTCTGCAGAGATTGGGAGTATCTGTCTGGAGGCATGGAAAATATTCAGTTGCATGCGCATGAATGAGATCTTCTTCCCATCCTCTTTCCACGTCTCAAACAGATCTAGAAGACACTTCACCTGGACAGGTTTTCTCTAGAGAGATCGGTCTCTTCTCCGTCGGTCCTCCGCAGGGGGCTGAAGTCCGAGCACTCGTCCTCAGTCCGGTCCAGGCTGGACCCGGCGGACGCTGGCCGGCACATCTGTCTCTGGTAGTACACACGGATGCTGTCCCGTGAAGGAACGTTCCCCTGCAGAGCATCAGACGAGGTGTTACAGCTACGAACATGACTCTCATTATCCATGAGAAGTGTAACTCTATATTGACACTTCATACTGGATATATCTGAAAGAGGAGCTCCTTTTAATCATTCTTTAAAATATTAGTTCTCTAGAATGTTTCACATTAGATTTCCATCATTTTGCCAATAATAAAATTATTAAATAATACAATGAATAAACCCCAGTTTTACCTTCTTGACCTCATGCGTGAGCATGCAGCGCTCGATGCGCAGGACGGTGGAGATATCGATGTGCTCCTGGCAGATGGAGTTGAGCCAGGCCGTGAAACTGTCCAGCAGGGCCAGGAACAGCACCCAGGAGAACTTCACGATGTTAAACACTCTCTTCAGGATGTTATCTGGAGCAGGGAGACACAGCTGAGCTCAAACTTTTACATTTTTAACCTTCAGAATATGCAAAATGTTCACTATTTTACCAAAATTAGATGGATCATGCAAAATTCACGATTGGACTTATAATATATGAAGGTTCCTGAAGCTAGTCTCACCTGGACCTTCAGATACCTCCTCTTCTGTGACTCCTTCCTCCTGATCTCCTTCCTCAATGTCCACATGCACTGCAGATAATGAAAGAAGTCATTACAATGTAATAAGTACATGATTAACCGATTTGTTAGGGAAGCATGATTTCTGAACAAATGAAGCAGCATCGATGTCATGAAGTAAACATAAACATGACACTTGTAGATTCAATAATGTGATGTATGCAGGATTACAGTAATATTTCATATATTTGTGACCGTGTTGGCAAAATGGGTCAAATGATCAAAAATGAGTTCTTTTTATATTAACAGACCTTCACAACGAGGAGAGACTTTAAGAATTGTCTTCAGAACATCTATTAATATTAAACCCAGTCAGTCGAGACACTTTCCAAGTGTGTGTGCGCTTTTATATATTAAGTGAATGTTTTATTGGCTCTAGCTGGCTCCTGGATCTGGCGAGAGGGCTGAAACCTTGTCCAGTCATCATATGGGATGAATTGACCATAGCAAATTCAACACAGCCCTCTTCATATCTCAGACCCAAGAATGCCGGGCCTGGAAGAGCCTTCATTTACTTTCACCGAGGGGCTTGATGTTCCCAGCAGAGCCACGCTTGTGTTTACAAAATGGCATCAATGAACCATCAGAGCTATGGACCAGGACTCAACATACCTCTCTGTCTGTGTTTCTGATCTATCTATCTATCTTCTCACCCATGCAGAAGCAGAGCCTGATTGGTTTATCCATGTATAATTGTACCTTCCTTCTGGTCCTTCTTGTTTGTGCGCTCCGTGTATCTTTGCCAGAATCCCCGTCTCTCCTTGCTCCGCTCTTTCATGGCAGTTTTTGAGTCAGTTATCCAGGCGTGGTACACAAACTGAGAAGCAGAGGGTCCCATTAGACAAGAAATGGACAAGCAGGATAGAGAGCTGCTTACGGGTTGGGTGTTTATATGGCCCGTGATATTTCTTTCTAACTACAGGGGTATTTAGAACCAGTCCCTCTAGAGAAAAACAAAAAGCCTTATACACATGCAGGGTAGAAACGGGCACACTGTTCCAGTCCAGAACCAGCCTCTAGCTGAGCCGGCAAATACAGGCTGTTTTAGGAAAAGCGTCAGATATTCCTGTCCATCAAAGACACCAACACAATGCACAAGACAGGAAACCAGCTTTAGGGGATGTTTTGCTCCAAAGGACAGCCATTCTGATTGTAGTGTCAGGCCTCGTCCAAAAAAAAGAATGATTACGCTGTTCACAAAGGAGAAAAACACAGCCTTTGTTTAACTGGCACAACCAAACCCCAGAAAAACCTGGCAGAAAAACATCTGCAACTCACATGCATCAACGGCTGGATGATGAAGCCAGAAATATCATTTAGTTTTGTGATTCAGTGCTGCATTAAAATAGCAAACCAATAATATTTCACAATTGAACAGCCCCCAACACACAGTTAAATCATTTTCCTTTACATTAACCAATATAACATAAAGGAACGGCTGAACCGGAAATCAGAATAGACATATGAATACAGACGTTGTTCTTATTTTAGAAAGTTTTAGAAATCACCATCTTCATGCTTTTATACTGGCTAAGTAAACAGCAACGGTATCTCTACTATATCATGCATAGTTAACAAATCACCCAGCCCTGCATGCTATTGCAATCAACTGCAAAATACACTGCATTTCCTTGGCATGTGATGCACCGTATCCGCTCTGTTTACACGGCGACCAGATGATGCACGTGCAACTGTGTTAATTGGCCATTTCGGCTCTGTTTGCTCTCAAAATGCATGTATATTGTGCAACTGGGGAGCAGGAAGACGCAGTGGAGCACAACGGCCGTCGATGCTCGTAGAGGACAGAGCCGACACAAACGATAGCATACAGGAAGAGAGGAGATATATCAGGCATTGTGAAGTACCTTGGCTGCCCTGATTACATACTGCAGTACAGTTTTGGGCAGTTTAATGACAGACTTTGGTAAAGCCAGCAAAGCAGAGGCAAACTTTCGGATAGCTCTCTACAAGGGAGGACAGAGCAGGGATGGGTTAGTCAGGGCGCTAGCGCTGTTACCGCTCTATTAGTGGTCGGATAAATAACCAAACATTGTTAAGTGCTGAGGGAACAAAAGAAGAGAATACATTTTCATAACACAGAGCCATTTAGGTTCAACAGTTTTGTGGGAACAACAGGACTTAGAAATGGGTGTGCATGCAGCAAAGCTCTGAAGAGATTTACCTGAAACGCTGATCTTTTGGGAGGTTCCTCGTCCTTTTTGTCCTCGTCTTCCTCCTCTTCCTCACTATCCGTCTCAAATAAGTAATAATTGCCACTTCGCACCACTAAAAGAGACAACATTTCACTTCTCTACTGAGAGAACATGATAAAAACAATAATAAAATACAATAATATATGTGTATATATATATATATATATTTTTTTTTTTATAAAACTATTAAAATAATTGTACTTTTAAAAATGCATTATTTAGCATTTCATGTTTTAAATGTATTAGTAGATGTATTGTCAAATTATTATCTAATTAATTAATTTATTTATTATTCATTTTTCGAATACATAGAGGAAAACATTGGTTTTATTTTTTTAAAGAAATAAAACCATTAAAATAATTGTATTTAATTTTTTTAAATGACTTGTTTTGCATTTCATTGTTTTAAATGTATTAGTTAATTTATTGTTATGTTATTTATTTATTTATTATTACTTTTTCAAATACGCACAAGAAAATATTAGCATTCAGATATGTTTAAATTATATTTAATTACATTCTTGAAGTAAAAGAAATGTCGAGTTCACATTGAGATCTCTGTCTTATTGCATAATTGGTATTTTAGCAAATCTGAGCTCAATCAGAGACATTGTTGAGATGTCTAGGAAAACACCTTTGAGAAACAAGTCTCATTTTGCTGCTTGTTTGATTTCACTGTTGTCTTGAACAGCTGAGACCTCTTTCCAATGTGAATCTGAGCTGCAATATGCGTCTGAATGACTTCATCTCAACATTGGGATCTTGTGAAATGAATATGAATCATTTTATTACAGTTGCAAGTGAAATAAAGAGCACACTAACTGGACGCATGATCAACCCAAGGCTTCCACCACTGCTTCCTTTTGTCTTTCTTCTTCTCTTTAACGTTCTCTCCTGTAACGTAGAGAAATGCTTCAGTGACACAACGCTCTTAAAAGCATCTCAAAAAGCGCACATTTACTCTGAGCTGTGGTATGCGTGTTTCATGTGTTTTAGATTTGATTGCAATGCATTTAACACCGCAGTTAAACGCAGGCACTTGTGGAATTTACGAACCTTCGGTTCGCTTCGTGTGTTTTGACAAAGATTCAGCCCAACGTGGGTAGAACAACATAAAAGTATGAATATATGTATTATTTATATATAGACTATTCTTAGAAAACATTTGTGTCTCCTTGATTTACTAACATTACAGTTAACTGGAAACTGATTTTATTATACAATTTAACAATTTAATTATGTTTATTGTATAATGAGAAGTACTCAGTATAGAGTATGGGGTCAGTTTAAAAAAAAAAAGACTTGATGAAAATACAGTAAAAACATAAAAAAATATTATTGCAAAATAGCTGTTTTCTATTTGATCATCTTTTAAACTGTAGTTTATTTGTGATCAAAGCTGTCTGTTAATGAATTATGTACCATTATTCAAAAATCGGATGTGGTAATGTAACAAAAAATGTAACCAAAAAGTCTATTCTGCTCACCAAGGTTGCATTTATTTGAACAAAAACACAGAAAATTTGCATATATTTTTACATTTTAAAATAACTGCTTTCTATGTGAATACGTGTTAAACTGTAATTTATTTCTATGATCAAATCTTCATTTTCAGCACCGTTGCTCCAGTCACATGATCTTCAGAAATCATTGCAATGTACTGATTTGCTGCTCAAGAAACATTATTTTGCTGAAAGCAGTTCAAAATAACCGAGGAAAATGATGCATTTTATTTTTCAGGATTCGCAGATAAATATAAAGCTCAAAAGAGCAGATATAAATAGTTTGTAACCTTATGAATGTGTTTACTGACACTTTTGATCGATTTCATACATCACTGCTGAATAAAAGCATCCATTGCTTTAAAACAAATCTCACTGACCCTAAACGTTCACAACACTTTACTTTGGGCCTGCTGTGTGAAAACCTGATTATTTCTGAGCTCAAAATACCTGCATCCTCCTCCTCTTCCTCCTTCACTACCGAGTGTCGTTCTCCACTTTCCTGCACCAGAGACAGCATCCTCTCTTTACCTCTCTTAAACTTCTGCTGTCGGCTTTTGATGCGGTCCATCCTGACAGAAACAGACAGAGGAAAACAGCCTGTTTGCTTGAGCTGACCTAATTTAGCCGAACACGATTAGAGTATAATTGAAGATAAAGAGTCTTCGTGTCGGGGCTTGTGCAGGAAGAAGGGAAAACAGGCTGGATCTTGGCAAGCCTGAGCTATCCTGCAGATGTGACCTACTAACACACTGCACCTCTGGAAAACACTGGACAAATGACAGGAAACACTGTGACGGAGCAGAAGCAGTAAGTGTGTGCATGCATCAGTCAGAAGACTGTGTGAATGCAGCGTTTGGCAGCAAACAATCAAACATTGTGAGTCTGACACTGAACTCACTGTCTCTTCAGCAGGTCCATGGACTTCTTCTCTTCTTCTATTCTGGCTTTAACCGCCTTCACGATGGTCGCCTGAAACAACTCGGCTCCTCTGACGGACGAACAAAGAGGAACAGAGACACGAAACAAACAAACCACAGTCTGAATATGCCTGGAATGCTCTCAAAACACAATTATGGCATTTATGAAACCGCTTCGAATGCACTCTTTGTAGTGCTTTTAATCTGCGCCTTTATTTAGCACTGTCGGTTGTGTTGTTTTGTGGACGTTAAGCTATAATAACCCACCACATAATATTAGATGCTGGGTTATTATAGACGAATAAAAGAAAAACTGTATCTAAAATGAAAACCATTACAGAAAACTAATCAATTAATCAATAAAAAATACACGCAGGCAAACGTGAACAGCGAATGAAAAGCAGGCAGCAGTAAGGCAGCATGTACCTGGAGGCGAGGACCTGAGAGGAGCGGATGTCTGCTACGACGTGCAGGAAGTAGTAGCTCATGAAAACTCTCCTCTGAAGCAAGAGGAAGGCGAAGCAGATGCTGTCCCAGATGATCCCGGCCTCGTCACTCGGCAGCTCACACTGTTTATGTGCGTTCTGCTCCGCTGCGAGAAAAGCATCAGGATCAAACCCCGCTCTGACACCAACTAACCTGCTCATATATTTCATTTATAAAACTGGCTTTCTTAATCTGAGTGATTCAAAACATTATTACACATGAACAAACAAAAAAACAACTCATGGAGTCTAAGTAGATCAGAGACGAGTGTGTTTCTTCATCAGATCTGGAGAAATGTGTCTCAGCAATGGGTGTGAATGGGTGCCGTCAGAATGTTAGATTAGTTTGATCTTGTGTCTTCTCCAGATGTTAACTGATGGCACCCATTCACTTCCATTACTGAGACACTGACGCACACACACATTTCTCCAGATCTGATGACGAAACAAACTCATCCTAATCTTAGATTCTCTGAAGTTGAGCACATTTCCAGCTAATTTCATGACATGATCTGTGGCAGTAAAGCTTAAAAAAAAAACATACAGCAAGAGAGTACAGCAAATGTAGAAAGTGAGCCTTCAATTCTTTAAACCAAAGAGGAAATGAAGGCATAACTTACGCTTTGAATATCCTTTTATAGTGCAGGCCAGACTGAATAACTGGATCAGCCAGCAGTGATTGGCCACCAGCGCTTTTATATACCCACACGCTGCGATCTGAGAGCCAGGAGAACACAAACCACAATCACACACACATCCAACACAACTGCTCACGTTTAGGATCAACCTCCTTACAGTCTTCGAAAGTATTGTTCAGTACCGAAGCCACGCTTTCAAATCTGCATTACCTCCAGAACTCAGTCAGACCAACAAAACACTTCATATCAGTCTCAAAACAAGCTTGTTTCATCATAACACCGCGAACAACACCCACATGCATAACACCCTGATCTAAAACACAAATACTAACAACAGGCCGCATTAGGCGTCCGATAAAGTACAACTTTTTCTGCAGCTGATGAACGACTCTGCCGGAGCAGACGTATGAGATACTCACTGACAGAATGTTCTTCATGGTGATCACGAAGACGTTGTATGCTATGAGGAAGTCCCAGTAACGAAGGATGCTTTTGATGGGCTTCAGTAGCAGCTCGCCCCCAAAAATCAGGAAGTAGAAGCAAGCCACCAGGTATCCCATACAGAAGATACTGATGCGCGTGGTGCCCGTGATGAAGATGATGGTCAGGACGAACCAGAAGAGATAGCTGAACATGATCACCTTCAGCATGTCCAGATACGACCTGCGGAGGGACCAGAGACAAGCAAGCTCTGAACGCTTCTGCTGTTTTGAGTTTTACGCACACTTTCAAAGCATTGAGTCTTTTTTTTTTTTAAATCCACAAGTTCCACTCAAAACGAAACATTGTATTCAAAAGATCACAAACACTCGTCAAAAGCTAATGCCTTGATATTAACATTAAAAGTGTCTGTAAAGGTTTTTACAATGTTACAAAATATTACTATTTCAGACACGTTTTCCCTTTGAACCTTCTGCTTATCACAGCTTCCAAAAAAATATGTTTTGTGTGTGTCGAGCAGTAAATCAGTGTATTATGATGATTTCTGAAGATCACGTGACTCTGAAGACTGGAGGAATGATGCTGGAAATACAGCTTGGATCACAAGAATAAATTACACTCTGACACAGATTCACTCAGAAAACTGCTGATTTACATCATAATAATATTTCACAATTTTACTGCTTCAATGTAGTTGAGCGGGTCAAAGATGAGATGTCCCACCAAATTAAATATATTTACATAAAGAGCATATTAAATGTACGCACGTGTTTAATATGTAGTGTCGACTTTAATGTTTCAAAAAACGTATAAAAATGTCAAAATATGGGTGAAATAATGTTTCTGCGCCATTCAGTGTAACAGTTACATTTATGCAAAACATATCATTGAATTATATAAAACTGACAAATGGGTAACACTTTGTGGTTTATAGAACAGGGAAAGACTGGTAAATGAGAGTAACTTAGCATTAATGAGTCTTTTCATGTCAACTAATGATTCTTGTGTACATATAAAATTAGACTGGGACCCGTTCTGACCGAATGTAGACTGTATTGGACTTTTATTGTTTTAAAGCATCGTCTTTTTCTTCTTCGGACTGACCCCAAAGGTTTGGACAATGGTGTATAGCTGGGGTCACCAAGTTCAGTCCTGCAGATTTTACCTCCAACTCTAATCAAACACACCTGAAGCAGCTAATCAAGCTCTTACTAGGTATACTTGAAACTTCAAGGCAGGCGTTGAGGCAAATTGGAGCTAAACTCTGCAGAACACCGGCCCTCCAGGACTGATCTTGGTGACCCCTGGTGTACAGTATGAATCATTATTAGTATCCACACGTGTTTTTTATTATATTGGTCTGGTCAGACTCAAGAGTTCAGCTGTTATCAGAGGAAAATATTGTCTTTGGCATAACGTTCAAGAACACAGACTGTAAACTCTTTTGCATCAAACGGCACGGTTTCCTCAGAATTACCCATAATGCATTAGCAGGTTATTTGGATTTACTGGAATCGATGAAGACGTGGAAAAACTGAGCACTCATGTGATCTGAACCTGACACGATCAGAGCCACAGACAGACAGACGTCGTTAAGAGCAGAAAATCTGCAAATTCCTCCATCATCATCATCATTTCTACGTGTTTGGACTGGCTGGATCTGTCCAATCCCTCCAGTATTTCTACAGCTGATGAATGGTCCTGCCCTGATCAACAATCACTGTCTCGCTTTACTCTACAATCATAATCAGAGAGAGCTCAGCCTGAGAAACCAACACACGACCGAAGTGTGTTCTGAGACACGTCAGAGGATAACAGGCACTGACCAACACCACCGCAGAGGTATTGCTGATAATCACCTAACTCTGCCGCTTGCTTTCAGTTGTTTTATTAACAGGAGCGTTTACAGTCACTTTGTGAATCCAGACAGATTTGAAGAAGTGTGCACGATTTATCCTGAATTTCTGTTTCGTGTTTGGCCCAGAATATTAATTTCTGTGCACGACTAATACTAATCACACATGATTAAATGCGCTGTCGTGGTCTGGGCTGTGTGTGTTTGTGCTGACCTGCAGTGGATGAAGTCAGGCACAGGGTTATGTTGGCTGAAGCTGGCGGCGTCCAGATCTCGACAGATCTCCACATTGTCTCCGGCCAGCAGCTTCACGGCCGTCACGCTCTCCTCCTCGAACACGCGGCCCTGCAGCGACGCACACAGCAGCAGCATGAAGTCATCTACAGAGAGGAGAGAGAGCGTTAAAGAGCGCAGAGAGCCACAGCTTCAACGCTAACCCAGTATTACTCACAGAGGAGGAAGAGGGAGTTGGGCTTGGTGTGGAAGTCAGGGAAGTACAGCCACTTGATGACGTTTGAGTCCATGCTGGAAGACGGCCGTCTCCAAGGATAGTCTGAACCAAAGGAGAGAAATACAGTCAAGAGAGTGTGTCTCAGCGTGCTGGTGCTGTAGGATTAAGCTCTAGGGTTTATCAAGAGTACTTCGCTCTTGTGCATTAAGAAGCCTTTATTATCAAATGGCTACAACCAACAAATCTAAAAACTCTGCAATGCCTGATTTGAGCACATCGTCAGCACAGAGTAAGCGGACTCACCTGTGCAGGCGGCAGGAGGGATGCCGATGCACATCAGGTACTGGAAGGCTAACATGCAGGCCAGAAAGCAGCAATACTTGGACCAGACGCGGGCGATGGCTTTCCTCCTGCGCTGATACATCACCGCAATCAGACCGAAGGCGTGCAGCATGGCGTAGAAATCCATCCGCTGGCCGATCACATTCACCGCTAACAGAAAACAGGTCTGGAGGCGCAACATGCAGCCATGGGCTTCAGATTAGGACAATAATGGGTGCATTTGATAGCATCCCCATACACTAATTAAAATTCAATATCCATCACGCAAGCCTGATCCATTACCTTAACGCTCAGTTGTGGTTTATCTGTCTCAACAGTGTGTTTGCAATCTGAGCTTCAGATCATAATCTATTAGCGGCCTCGCAGACACACAGTCAATCAGTGTCTGGACAAAATAAAAACTGGCCCTCAAAGGAGAGAACGGGATTTTGCCAAATCAGTGCATTAGAAGGATCATGTGCCTCTGAAGACTGGAGTAATGATGCTGAACATCACAGAAATAAATTACACTTTAACACAGATTCACACAGAAAACACTTATTTTTTATTGTAATATTATTTCAGCATTTTTACTGTATTTTTGATCTAATAAATACAGCCTCGGTGAGGCTATATAAAACTTTTTATATTTAAAAAATGACTAACCTCTGATTTTTAAACAGTGGTGTATAATTCACATAAATACAATATAACAGATAAATTAAATTAAATAAATGCAGTCCTGTTAAATTGTCATTTATTTCTGTGAATTTTACACTACCGTTAAGTAAAAATGTTTTTTAAAAAATGTTTTAAATATTAAAAAAAGTCTATTCATTTGATTAAAAAAACAGTAAAATACAGACAAAATATTACAATAAAAATAGCTATTTTCTAAGTGAATATTTCTGTGAATTTTACACCACCATTAAACAAATCTGAGGTTGGTAATGATTTATTGGCTGCAGTTATTTGATCAAAAACACTTAAAAAATTCTGAAATAATAATACAATCAAAATGCTGTTTTCTATTTTTGATTGTAATTTTTGTTTATCAAATTTACTGTGTTCTGACCAAATAAACGCAGAATTGGTGAGCAGAAGAGACTTAATAAAAATAATAATAAAATGAAATAAATAAATAAATAAAAAATGACCAATCTCAGATTTTGTATAACGAGTGTATTTTTATGATTCGTGTATAATTGATTATAATATATTACCTCAAGCCCAAACTTGTAGAAGAAGTAGTTGATGAAATATTTGGCACAGTTGACGATGCCGTCGTCCAGATGCTGTCGTGTGATGTTGTGAAAAATGGTTCTTGTGACCGGAGGGGTGAGGTTACTTTTCATCCGGAAGAAATCCTGGTGACGGTAAATGGTCACCTCAAACGCCAAAAGAGCCAGCATCAGGAGGTTATTCTGTGTGAGCAACATAAACAAATACATGAAAGTGCTCGTGATGTCTGAGATGATCAACCACAAGAGACTAATGTGAGGATACACTGGCAGCATGTAGACCTTTACAGTGCTACATTTAGTTTTAGCTAACTGTATTAACTATAATAATCCTGTATCTGACCCTGAGGTTCTCCAGCAGCGGAGAGAACTTCTTGAGGCCGATCCAGTTTGCAGGATCCAGCGGACCGCTGTAGAGAAGAGATCTGGACATGTCCAAGCGCTGAGCCTCTGTGTAGTTCTCCGGCTGGAGGAGAGAAGAACAGAGCGGTCAGAACCAGAGTGTGTGTGTGTGCCTGGTATTTATCACATTACGGGGACCAATTCTCTCCACAAAGATAGGAATAGCAGTAAATGTTGACCTTGTGGGACATGTGTTAGGTCTCCATGAGGAAACAAGTTTATAAATCACACAGGATGAAGTGTTTTGAGAATGTAAAAGTGTTTTGTGTTTCCTGTAAGGGGTAGGTTTAGGTGTAGGGTCAGTGTAGGACAATACCACATACAGTCTGTACAGTAGAAACACCAGTACACCTATGGAGAGACCCCAGAACACATGGAGACACTACATGAGTGTGTGTGAGACTCACCATGCTGCAGCTCTTGGAGTATGAGGACGGGTTGATGGAGGTCAGCTGGTACAGCATCTTACAGACGATGATGACACAGGTCCAGACGGTGCAGACGCTGGACGCCAGAGGTCTGAACTGACCGAAGGGCAAAGCGAAGGCCCAGCTCACCAGAAACACGTAGTTAAACAGAGACACCTGACCGAGACACAGACCCAGCATCAACCGATTTATCATTTTTATAAATATTTAGAGAGGGAAAAAAGGGTTAAAAAAATGAACTCAAATTCACAAAAAACAAAATGAAAAATTTAATTAAATAAATTTTTTTTTTTATCAATAAACATTAGATTTAAACAAAATAAAATATGAAATAAACAAGCAAGCAAACAAGCTTAACTACATTTACATTTACATTTATTCATTTAGCAGACGCTTTTATCCAAAGCGACTTACAGGTGGGGAAACAGCAGCAAT
>JAUMHQ010000041.1:423045-445281 GCA_032361165.1 Enteromius paludinosus | reverse complement strand
AGAGCTCCCCCCAAGAGGAAAAGGAGGAGCTGGGGAGGAGGAGGGATGCTAAGATCGCGGATGTTGGAGGTACCTTTTCTTTATCATTTATAGTGCGAAGCTGAGGAGTGGATAGGATAATTGGATGATTGGAAGCGGAGATCGTAATTAACTGCCTCTGATTTTCTCCTCCCGAAACGAGTTTGAAAACTATGTATATATAGGATATCTATAGAACTGCCCTGCTCTAGTAGACAGTCTCTGTACATTTCAATCATTGCACTGCAAAAAATGCTTTCTAAGACAAGATATTTTTCTTATTTCCAGCCAAAATATCTAACAATTCTCAAATCAAGAAGGATTTTCTAGACAAGAAACACATACAGTCTTGCCATTGGCAGATTATTTTGCTTGTTTTAAGTAAAAACTCACTTAATTGTAGCTTGTTGTAATTGTTTCTTGTCTAGAAAATTCTTCTTGATTTGAGAATTTTTAGATATTTTGGCTGGAAATAAGAAAAAAATCTTGTCTTAGAAAGCATTTTTTGCAGTGCAAGTCATTTTCAGTCTTTAATCACGCACCAGTTTGGTCTCATAAGCACACATATGCTGGCTCTGTCCAGCTGTAACTCCTCGTAACACAACAGGGCAGTTTGATTGAGTCCATTGGCCGGCACAAGCAGGATTCCCGCTCGAGGATCTTCTAATCAGATTGTCCTTCTGTGTTTGATTCTCAAGCAGCAGTGTAATCTCATTGGTCACAGTAAAGAGACCTGGCCGCATCGCTTCAGGACTAAACCTTTTATGAGTAAAACGAGCAAAAGCATAAATCAAAGCGTTCACCTGCCCAGCATGACCCTACATACTGTGAGCATTGGTGCTCCGTTTAAAAGCTTTAATTTGTTTTTTTCTTCATGATATTATATAATGAACCTAAATTACTGACCTTAAAAAAGGAAATTCATGAGCAATATCTGATTCATTTTTTTATATATTGCCTTAAATTACAATATAATATGTAGTACACATACAGTATATACTTAAAAAATATTTATATGTATATACATTTATATATTTAGATATTTAGACTAAGATATTTGTACATATATTTAATATATAAACGTAACATCTTTTTCTGAAATATATACATGCATGTGCGTATATTTATATATCCATAATAAATAAACACATACATAAATATATTAAGCGTGATTAATTGTTTGGCAGCAATAATTACAAAAATATAATAAGACACTACTGTTCTGCTTGAGATTAAAAAAATCACTAATTCTTGGTAACACAGCACTGTAAAAATGTTTTCTCAGGTAATATGTGCATCATTTATTTGCATCATGGGTCAAAACAAATATAAATAGCACATTAAAGTTAAAAATGAGAGACTTTTTTGTGTGTGTGCTGCACAGGTCAGGGATGAAGAATGTTTTTGCTCAAGCAAACTAAACGTTCAGCCAATGGAGAAAGGTTTTACTCACCTGGCGTAGGTGTTTCCAGGCGGAACAGACTCCTGGAAGAACTGGAACTGATAGAGGTAGAGCATGATGAGGTGTCCGGCGCTGAAGATGGCCATCAGCACACACAGACAGCTGAAGAGGAGCGGGTCGAAGGTCCGGCAGAAAGACCACCAGCTGCACAGGCCCAGGAAGGTGAAGAAATACACAGCGGAGGTCAGAGATGGCAACATCATACCTGGAGCATGGACACAAGCAGACAAGTCACTTCCAGAGCCAGTGTTACAGGAATACAATCTCGGCTAAATTTGTATTTGCGTGCAAAAAAACAACAACTGTTTATTTTCAGGTCTAAAGCTATACTGTATGAAGCAAGTCCAGTTCGGACCCACTGCTTAGCCGAACTATTTCTTTAACTGCGCACGTTGTATTTCTTTTAGTTTGATCTTCGGGCTTGTATTCATCTTCAGTTCATAAATGAAAGTTGTTTATTGATCCTATATGTCGTGAGCGATGTCTGTCTCATCACTTCCTACCTGTGAGGCCCAATAATATGGTTACGACTACTTTTCCAGCAGTGGTAATCAGATTGCCAACGATTTCTTTGAGTTTGGACGCCACGTCTGCTATTTGCCGTAGGATCTTCATTTTGGTGCTTTCTTCCACGTCGGCCTCCTCAAGTTCTCCTTCCTCTCCCTCCACTTCCTCCTCCTCAGGAAGCTCACAGTCTTCTTCATCACCCAGCTCGAAGTCTTCGAACAGCAGCTCATCCTCAAGCTCCTGTTTCTCACTTTTCTTGTCTTCCTCCTCATCCTCCTTTTTCTGAAACCAAACCGGATGTTTATAGTCATAAAAGAGTTACAGAAAGTGGAAGTTTGCAATATTTCTTTCTTTTGTAACTTGGTTATGGGTAAATGTTAGAAGTTAACTACAGAAACACCACTTTATTTTTTGGTCTGGCTGCAATATGCATAATCAAATGCGGTTCTTTTGAACTTTCTATTCATCTGAATGCTGAAAACTGAAATTGATCAACAATCATATTTCAGCAGTAAATCAGTATATTTGATCACGTGACACTGAAAATACAGCTGATCATCACAGAAATAATGAGACTTGTCTTGTAAATTCACATAAAAGTGCTTCGATTCGTCAGCAATATCCAAACGCCACATTATTGAGATATTGTTGAATTAGTTTGTGTTCTGAACAGGTTTGGGTCTCATTTGGATTGTACTATTATTGATTCCAATTCTGTTAATCCACTCCTAGTTTTCAATCCCGGGAGGGAAGATAAAGAAATCCAATTAAAACAACATTAAAGTGCCCTTATTATAGACTATGTGCACAATAGGCTTAAGCCTAGTCCTAGACTTGACTGTAAGTCTAAACTGTTTTAACTGAACAAAACTTGCACTGGCTGATCTTAAAATGTATGGGTGCCTTTGTTTAGCCTTAAGATTTGCACAAGTAATGTTTTTTCTAAGGTATGCTTATAAAAATGACTTTAATGTCCTATGGCTTAATACTGGCTTAGGCTAAACCCTTTCTGTGAAACCGGGCCTTGCAGTAATGTACAGTAATGAATTTGTATTTTCATTCAGACCAATGTGAGAAGATGTAGGCAGCTGATGTTTCATGCTGATGTCAGGATGAAACGGCTCTGGATCCGTTTTACAAAACTTTGTCATAAAACATATTTATTCAGTTTTTTTTACAAAGCGTTCTAACATGAGCAAAAACAGAACACTTCCTACATCTCAAACATTGAATTGTTCAAGACAAGCAAACAGTCAGCAATAAAATAGGAATAAACAAATCAGTCCGTCTTTGTTTTTGAGGAGATAAAAAAAATCAATGTGTTGTAAGACGAATCAGTTCTCTCTGAGAAGAGCTAGAGGAGTTAAAGAGAGCCTCCGGTTCTCCCGGCACAGATTTAATCGAATTCAAACCCGTAACTCAGCAAAACTCAATTCTTACAGTCAGAATAGACTTCACTTTCAAAAACAACATACGTCGGTGTCAGACAAACATGAGTGATACTCAAAACCAGAAATTTGGATACGAAATGTGACCCAATTCTTCAGGGAAGGTGAGGACGGAGGAAGACTGGCAGAAGAAAAGATGCCACATGAAAGACACCGGAAAAATAAAGTTCTTCAAGGTTACGTTTTGGAGGATTAACAAAAACGCACATTGCATACATATATTTTTCTTGGTTATGTAAACATTAACATTCATTACGGGAAAGTTACTTTTGAATATTCTCTGAAGCGTGTCAAGCTATAGTAAGTCATGTTCAATGGAAGTTAATCAGCTAAAATATTTCATGCATTAGTAAAGTTTTGGAGAACATTATTAAACACCAGATAGTTGAACTAATTACTGGAAGAACGTTTCAGAGAGCGCTCCTGTTAGCAGTGGTTGTTGCTGGCCTCTGTACCTCTAATGCTAGGCGCCCTGCTGTTAAATGCACCCAGATTGAAATAATACAAGCCCAGCTAAGCTAAATCAGCTGTTTGTTTGAGCGAGCCTCGCTTCGCTGTGAAACTGACAGCGTTTCCCTGAACTATACTTACCACATTACCACCGTGAATGAGTACTCTGTGCACCGCCGCTAAAGAGCTCATCTTAACGAGCAAAACACACAAAAACAGTCTTCTGGTTGAACTTCAGAAACTTGAGTACCTCCACCAATACTGATCATCATAACGGAGAGAAAAAGTGGCTCTTGATGAGAAGATGAGACTTTGTGCTTGCAAAGCATGTTTTTATTTAACGGTAAAGCTAAAAACATCTTAACTGATGGACTGGAGTGCTGTGATGTTCAATAACATCATTGTTGTGATGTTTTTATCAGACTCTCATTCTGACGGCACCCATTCACTGCAGTAAGATGAAAAACTTTTCATTCAGATGCGTGTATTTCAGAAATGTGTAATTAATAGAGATTTCTATCTGCACTATTCTTGTACTGTTATCATTTACTGTACCTATTGTATATTATATACTGTTTTTTATTATTATTATTTACTGTACTTATTGTTTATTTTTATTTTCCGTTTTTCCTATACTGCATTGAGCATGTCTGTGACTAAATAATGTCCCTCGGGATAAATAAAGTTCCTCTTATTCTTATTCTTGTTCCTGATGGAAGCTGATCGTTTGTGCTGTATGGTGATGAAATCAATAACGAACTCAGTTCGATAGGTTTTGAATTATATCTTCAGCAGTAATTGAAATAGATAATCCAAGCCGATTAATACCCAACAATACACTGTATGAGTCAGAAATCATTAGGATATTAAGTATAGATTATGTTCCATGAGGATATTTGATGCATTTCCCACCATAAATATATCAAAACTACATGTTTGATTAGTAATATGCATTGCTAAGAACTTACTTTGGACAACTTTAAAGGTGATTTTCTCAATATTTAGATTTGTTTGCACCCTCAGTGTCACGGAGAGAGGCAAGGAGGCGTTCAGATTCAAGTGCAGATGGTTTATTAAAGAGCGAGGTCTCACAAGCAGGGTCGATCGGCAGCAGACAGGAATATACAGCGAGGGAGTTGTCAGAATCCGTGCATGGGTCGAAACAAACAGTAAACAGTCCAAGGCGATAATCCAAACGAGAGCAGGGGTCGGCAACGATCGATCCAAACAGAGTCAAAAAGAACGAGAACACGGGTGCAAACACAAGACAGTGCAATGGACCATGCCCACACACACACACACACACATCCAGGGTTTTATACATGTGAAACTAGGTCAATGGGTGGAGCAAACAATGAAACACCATGACAACTGACAAGCGGGGCGGGGACATGAGTTCGTGGCAATGAGAGCATGAAAACAAACACAAAACATAGAGTTCGCTGGGCGCTGGAGTGCCATCCCCTGAGCTGGGCGGAGCCTGACACTCCAGATTCTCAAACAGATGAATCTCAGCCAAATAATGTCCTATCTAAAACACCATACATCAAAGCTTATTCAGCTTTCAGATCATTTCAAAAAATGACCCTTATTACTGGTTTTGTGTTCCAGAGTCACATATGACATCATTTCTCCATCTTGAGATTATTCACACTACCTGTGCCAGTTTCACAATCACCATCAATCTAGCAACAACTTAAAAACGATTTCAAAAGTCATCTTTAACATGCCATGATCTCCCTAACCGGCTGTAAACTGTGGCAGCACAGTCCTGTATGTTGATTAATAGTTTTTTGTTTCAGCGGCGCTGCACTGGAAGCCCCGCCCACTTCAAACCTCATTGGTCAAAACTCACGTTCATATCTGCATGACCTCTTCAGACTAGCTCTGAAAGTCCAATCTTTAAAATGTTTACCATTATTAACAGCAAAATATATTTCAGGCAGGATTCGGTTTATCACGGTCAGTGTAATTATACTTAACTCAAACTCACTTAGTTTACCTTCATGCATAAAATAACTAAAGCTAAATTAGAAATGAATAAAACGTACTTTTTGTACGGCTGGTGAGTTAAAGTTCATTTCAGCGGCTCACTGTGATTAAATATATTACATAAAAAATGATTGCACTCTCTATTTAAATACTTCGCATTTGTCTTCATGTCTAATTCCAGTTATAGTCCATCATGAGTCTAACACTATCAGTAATTCTCCTTGTATTTATTATTCATTAATCTCGACTTGGTGTTGCATGATCAGCTGTTATTTACACGCTGGCCTGTTTTTCTTGTAAGTGCCACTGCTAGTTGTTTTTTCTGAGTTCCTGTAGTAAGAATAACAATATTAAAACAACTTGACTTCATTCGCACACCTTTAAGCACTTACAGTGTGGTCTTAATTATCTGCCTGTCATGATCCATAAAGGTCTGAGCATGTGGCAAAGCATTCCAACATTTTACCACCCCCGAGCTACCAGCAACCATCGACGATAACGCCTGTTTAAACAACACAGCACATATACAGCATGTCAACAAATCAGAAAAGAATTAAACTCCTAAATAAATACGGGTCAGAGAGAGAGAGAAATATAAAGAAAAGGGATCAGTAAGAGGAGAAAAAGAAAGGCTGGGGGTTGGTAACTTTAGCACCGCCACCGAAAAAACAACACCAGCAAATGTATTCCAGATGTGAACCTCATGAACACACACACACACACCCACAAGGGTTGGAATGCGAAAGCATTGTTAATGGCATTAAGAGAGTGAGTGATTATGAAACATGTGGGCGCTGAATGTCCTGTGACAATGCAAATACTCTACTCATGATTAATGCTACATGCATCTGGTTTACACAACGCCAGGCTCAGTAGCTTGATTGTACAGAGCCAAGCCATTAAACATTACGTTCATTGCATATTATACCAACCTTTGACAGACCTCAGTTTCATTTCTGAACTTTCAGCATGTAAAGTGCTAAAGTGTGTTATAATAATCAGCAAACATTTGAAAGCTGTGCTGAAATTTAGCGAAAATGTGTTTCTTCATCAGATCTGCAGAAATGTGTCTCAGCAATGGATGTGAATGGGTGCCGTCAGACTAAGAGTCTGATAAAAACATCACACTAATCCACTGCACTCCAGTCCGTCGGTTTACATCCGGAGAAGAAACAAGATGAAACAAATACATCATTAAGACGAGTCCATAACCCATAATAAATCTTCCTCCAGTGAAAAAGTGCATCTCCTGTTGTCGCTCAGATCAAAATCCAGCGTTAAGAGCTGTGCGGACACTGATGTACGTTCGTTTTTGGCTGAACTGGCTGAACTATGATCACTTTGGAAGATAAGTTGCAGATGCAGATGTATATTTTGGAAAACACGATAAGTGTCTGGAACTTATTTTGACTGTCAGGTGAAGAAAAGTAGCCTAGAAATAGCACAGCTCTGGTCAAGCAGCTCTACTCAAACACTGCTAATTAGAAGACACATCATTCGCTACGTGACAGAGTCTGTGCGGTCTCTGTGCGGCTGCCCGAACGTCAGACCTCACATCAAACAGGACATTACCTGAATAAACACTGGAATGATTGCGAAGGAAGCCGAGAGGAGCCACTGAAAATAAACCGCTTTCCACCAGAGTTGCATGAAGAGGCAAAGATGCCAGTTTGAGGCAAAAGAACCAGAACAACACAAATGTCATTTTCAGCCCAAATACCACCTGATTCTTCTTTAAAATGAGAGCATGGCTTGACGTTTTGGTGATTTGTTTTTCTTCTGTATTGCATTCATTTTTGTAGACAATACAGAGTAATGCTATTCCTATTGTTTTGAATGTCCATAGGTTAATATATCGGGGATTTTCTTTAGGTTCCCCCATTAAAGTCTGTGATAAAAATTTGATTGGGGAGAGTCTAAAAAGTCTAAACAGTATTTGTCGTTTTAGATAAAACTATTAAATAACAAATGTCTTCTAACAAGCACCAATATACAGTATAAAACACAGCATTGATTCAATCTACTTCTTTACAGCAGCTTCCCAAAACCACTGGATTCTGGTCGTTTCTGCTTGCACTTATAGTTCATTATTAGCCAGCTACATTACGCATCTCTTTCTTATTATCTATAGACACAAAATGACATAATTACATCTTTGAAAAAAACACCTCCATCCGCTCAACGTATGTTTTCATAGCAGCTGCAGGATCTCATACGGCAGAAGATCAAATTCAAAGCAAGCACTTAGTGGAAATCAATACACTCAAAATATTTTTATTCTTTCTAGATCAATTAACTGGTCACACACATAATATTTAAACGATTCTGTATATTTGCAGATGCAGTAAGTGAGAAAGCGATCTCTTGAAAGTGAATTAGGCCACATGGATCTCCACAGGTTTATTTGTTCAGAGAGTAGGCTTGGCTGATTGACACAAAGGGTCTTCTCAGACTTCAATACACATTTATCCTACCTGGTCTCATGGCATAAACGTACCTGGGTGCACTTCTTAGCAAAACACAAAATATGTACCAATAAGTACATATCAATACAGTTTCCAAAGAAAATGAACACTAGAGGCAGTAAACCTTTTCACATTAATTTAAAGCATGATTTTCACACAGTTACTTGAAGAATATCATGTTATGACTTCAACAATATTAATATGCTGAGATATTTGAGAACTGCTGCTTTTGAAGGTTATCGTCATCACACGTATCCAGCTTCATGTTTCATAGACGCTAGGTGTGTTCGGTAGCTCACGGAGTACAGAGATGAGCTCTGTGTGTAACTACGCTTCAACAAGACACTTCAGATCTGTGTGAAAGAGAGTTGAAATGACACGGTTGCATCAAAATATGTGTTTTTAGATCAGTTTTGCATTTGTTAGCACTATCAGGTAGGTTAAGGGTTGGATTTGGTGTGGGGCATATTTCCAGCATGATAGAGCATTAACTTTTAGCAGCAGTCCGCAGATATTTCAATCCTGCAATACACACCTACATCAGTGCCAGGGTTCACATATTGAACCTGTGTTTCAGCGCCACTCGGTGGACATTTCTCTTTGAAAATTGCAGTAAGGTACACAAAAACGTGCACAGAGGTACATATTTTAATGAGACCAGGTTGCATTTATGTATCTTTCCAGGTTTAATCTGGAAAAGCCATTTAAATAAAGGCTCTTTGTTAAACAAGTGAATAGCTGATCAATGTCGTTATCATTGGATTCAGTCATCTAATTACACTGTGGTCTTTATCGAACTAGAGCTGATCAAACTCAGCATCAGGTCTGATTTCCTAATAATCAAGCGCAAGGGAAACAATGACAGCCTGTGGAGAAACTGCACTCGCACAACTGGTACTCATCCAGATAGTTATGCGTTTTCAGTATTTTCCTCCACAAAGCTGTGCTTCATAATTTATAACCAAAACGGGCTTCAGCTGGAAGTGAAAAGGCCTCCTGGAGCGAGAGGAGAAGACAGACTTTAAGATGCTGGCTCTGTGTTTGTCTGATGAAGGTTATGTGGTGTGTGAGAGAGGGACAAACGATATTTATTACTGGAATAAAATCCATATTATATTGATAATAAAGCCTCGTTCACACTACACGCGACACTCAGTGACAAAGCGACGTGACCCCATTCATTTCAATGGAGAGCTGGCGATTTCTGGCGACAAGAGCGACAGCGGCCGTGAGCGACCGGATGTGGGCGTGTCCAGCGACGCGACAAAGTTCAGAATCTCTCAATCTCTCATTATGCAAATGAACAGCGACTTTCAGGAGCGACAGCCAATAGGAAAGCAGACCATAGTGCTCATTCTCCTTTCAGCTCCAGCTGTGATGACGGCGCTTGTGTTTTTGCCATAGATAAACGCACGCAATGGAAAAAAGTCCCTGTTTCTCATTCATTTTTGTTTGTATGAATGGACTCGGTGTATATTTATATTATATTCAGTCATTTGCCTCCAAAATGTTTGTATTTAGCGGCAAGAAACCTACAATGACTTTACTAATAAACCAGTACTGAGAAGAACAGAAGTCGCTGCTAGTGTGAACAAGGCATGAGTTACTTTGATATTTGCCCGTATCAGCTTGGCAATCAGCTGCGTGTTGCTAAAAACTTTGTAAGCAAGTCACTAACTATTTTTGATGTAATTAATATAATTTTTTTAACATTCCTTCATTCATGTTTTAATTTATTAAGCATTCATTACAGCATTACAATTCTTTTTTGGCAAATTTTCTTTGGATTACACTTTACGCATTTGGTCAAGTTGCATTAAATCCTACAATGCTTCTTTCCAGGCTGAAAACACGTATGAGATCTCATGTTCTCGCTGTAGTATTGTTGTCATGGAGACGTTGTGTGTTTCCAAATATGGTAAGGGGTGTAACATTGTATTTGGCCAATCACAGTGCACTGGATAGCTGGCCAATCAGAGCACACTGTGTTTTTCGCAACAATGAGCTTTGTAAAAATCGACCCGTTTCAGGAGGCGGGGCTTAGAGGAGCAAAGATAATGTACAGTATGTGGAAAATAATGTGTTTTTTGCACCTTAAACCACATGAACACATTGCATTACACCAAATATAGCAACGTCATACGACCCTTTTCATTTTCTGATTTTTTTTCATTCGACACAATTTTTAATGAGGAATTTGCACTAAATCATACAACTGGAGAATAATCTGGAAAAATTCAAAAATAAAACAGAATTTAGAAGAGATCAAGAGTATTCATCTGGGCCTAAATTAAAAGATAGCTTACTCTGTGGAGTTTAAACAAACAGCTCAGATTTATATTCATTCCTCTGGTCTGTATCAAACCTGTGGAATGCATTTGTGATACTCTATTTTAAGCAATACATTTCCACGATATACGGTACACTTGTTCTGTTGTGCAGTACTAATTTGACAAAACTGCATTAATTCATTAATTACACATGAATTGTTATATTTTCGTGGCTTATCTTATACATTTTTAATGATGAGTTTGCACTGAACCACACTGATTTCAGCAGACATTGTAAGAGTTTAGGGCAAAATAAAAGACATTTCACTGAGCCAAAATGAACAGATAGCTAAGTCTGTGGAGTTTACACATCAACACACAGCTTGCATCTTTATTGCTTCATTAATTAGGGTCTAAACATTTTGGGAAAGGAACGTCCTTCTGTATTAATGATATGAATATTGTCAGAAATACTGATATGAAAGGATATTGTGCTAATATTTTTCAGTCTTGGCGTCAAACTGAATCACTGAGGACTACAGAGCTGGCTTCTGTGTGTTGTGTTTGTTGTCTTCTCACCTGGTTGTCGAGCTCAAAGTCACTGTTGTGTTGAGACACATCCTTCAGCGGAGGTTTCTCCAGACTGCGGCACAGGAGCCAGGTGACCAGACCCACCACGAACATGCCGATGTCTGGGATGAACACTCGGATGCCGTTCCCAGCGTCTGCTCCTCGGACGCTGCAGCGAGAGAAACACATGCACAGACATTAAGCTTCGGTACGCTTCATTTATTTTTTACGTCTCATGTGATGATTTGCGAAGGATCATGTGACTGGAATAATGGTGCTAAAAAATTCAGGAATACATTACATTTGAAAATAAATTCAAAAAGAAAGTTGTTTTCCTGCTGTACTCTGAATGAAATAAATGCAGGCTCAGTGAGAAAACGTAGCATATGCATAAATTATATACAGTAAACGTCAGCTAGAATTGTATGAGCCAAACTAACATTTAAGATGAAATGAGTTTTTACGAGTGCTCTTAGTGCAACAATGAGCTGCAGTGCCTCCTAAAAACACTCTGTTCTACAATAAAAGACTGTGACTCTCAGTGTCCTCGCTCACAGCGAACACTGGCCCGTCTGGATCTCATTTCCGCGCTCGGCCCGAGTCAAGAGAGTTTTCATCAAACCAGTGCATTCAAGCCTTCAGAGAGTGGCCGTCTCCCCGCGGGGAACTCAAACGCCACTTGTTTCAAACTCACACGTCCACAACGACACTTCTCAGCTGTAAAGATGCTCGTTTTCAGATCTTTAAGGGTTTATGAAGCAGACGTTTGCGTAACTTTGGAGTCCCAGCGCTTTTTATAAGCTGTCAGAGAGCTGCTTCAGAGATGGCCTCGAAAAAGCAAGCTCAAAAACTCTGAACACAACCAGTAACATATTTTGCAGATATTATGTAAAAAAAATATGTAGAGATTGGTTACTACTCAATTATTATATTATGTATTTTAACATTATATGATCAACTCTTAGGTTGTCTTCACAATAAATAAGTTTCTAATAATGACACTAACAATGTAATATTTTATTTATTATTATGGATGCTTTTAAGTACATAAAGTACTTGAAGAACATAAACGAATTTCGGTTTCAGACTCAGACTTCAAAATCCCTGTTTTCAAAGCAAAGGTTCCCTAACTAGCCTTCATGCAATAGCTTTGAAGTGTGTGATATTTGCTTCATAAACCGTAATAAGCGGCAGACGTTCTGGTCAACACGCTGTGATTGGCTCTTGGCGCAGATGCGCTGTATCTAAACAGTTTACAGTACTGCTCCAAGAGGTCTTTCATCTCGACGAGCTCATAAAGACAAAACCGTGAGCTCAAGACAAAGGAGGAGGGCCACAGATGGCACTGATTTGGGTAAAAGCAATGAATTATGGGAACCGCTGAAGTGCACCGTAAAAGCAAACCTTCTACTTTCACCGCTGGACACCGAACGAGCAATTAAGCGATTGAATTAGAAGAATAAAGCGAGACGTTGATATGCATGGATTGGTGGCGAGGTTAGGGTAAAGACAGAGTTTTGTTTTAATGAGAGGAGGAATGTGGCTGGCGTTTGACCAGGTGTCTCAGCAGGAGTCAGATCCCACAGACCCAGCCGGAGCCAAGAGCTAGACGTTACCTTCGCCTTTCTCCAGTGCTCAAATACCAGTGAAATGGAGCAGAGATCAGCTGCTTCCAGCCAGAAACTGTCCAAACAAACTCCAGCAAAGGCGCTTTCAGAAAACAAACCCAAAACGCACCACGTCTTTCTGATGCATTAGATACGGCAAATAGCGTGCACAAATACTGCTATAAAATTAAACTGCAGCAAGTCGTGGATAGCATGGGACAGGGCTGCAAACGTTAGAAACAAAGCACTTTTGTTCACTGGATAAGGAAAAAAACAGCGTCATGATCCAGAACATTTTCTGTAAGCTGTAACGGAGCTAATCAAATAAATTATGGAAACAAACAAATAACTGACAAGATGAAATGCCTATTTTGTGAACAAAATGCATAAGCAGTTCCAGAGGCAAAACTTCATGCAACGCTATTCAGCTGAATTCTAGAGGATTCAGTGATTTTTGCAGGAGTTTGGGAGGAAGGTTTTGTGCTTCAGCGTGACAGTGACTCTTTTAAAGTCCATAAAGTCTAAAAGCTCAGACCTGAAGCTGAACAAAACACTTTTGGGGTGAGCCAGAACACTTCACACATCTTACGCTTTATGATGTAAACTTTAACAAATTATAACTCTTTAAGAAGTAAAACAGTATAGAATATCAAACAAAAAATATCAACTATCTCGGATGTGAAATTTCTTGAATATACTCTTGAATACCTTGAGTGTATATTTATTATAATTATTTTATTGATTCACTTTCTGAATTACAATTAAATAATGCATGAGGTTGAGCTAATGCAAAATGAGCATTTGTGGTTAAAAAGTATATATATTGAGACACAGTGGGAGTGGCGACAGACCTCGGAGAGGCTTTTTATTAACAAAAGGAACAAAACAACAGAGTCCAAGGGGGAAAAAAGTGTCCAATAAAGGGAAACTGGTGTCCTCGCTGTGCTCCTCGGGATGTGGAGGTCTGGGAGTGTTGAGGGAAAAGGGTCCAGGGAAGGGGCGGAGTCCGTTGTCATCTAGCTGCTTCCGTATTCCCGAGGGAGCCTCCACGGCCCGGGCAGAGGTGGGTGCAAGTCTGTGCTGTCACCGTCATGCGTCTGGGTGCCGTTTAACGAGTGCCATTCTCCTCCAACGGCGTAGCGATCTCCCTCCGCCTCCTTCTGGACCCAAGAGGGGAAAGAGACCGGTCTCCCGAGGAGAGCGCGGTTGATCCTTTAATGACGGTGGTGATGAGGCTATATTCACTTCAGGTGCGCCTCATCACACGCCTCCAGACCTGTCCAGTTCTGCGCCCCTCCTCTCATCGGGAGCCTGGCGAAGGGCGGCGCTGAAGAGACGGGGAAGGCGATGATTAGCCGGGGAGGCGGCTGTCTCGCCACAATATATATTAGACAATGACAGATTGTTTTGCTTGTAGAGCTCTTTGAAGCTGCGTTCAAACTGCAATTTGAGCCTTGATCCCATTGAAGTCCACTATATGGAGAAAAATGTTTCCCTCAAAAACATGAATTTCTTTTTCTTTTGAAGAAAGAAAGACATCTTGGATGGCCTAGGGGTGAATAAATGATCAAGAAATTTTAACCTGGAAGTGAACTAATCCTCTATCTCTATATAGTCATAATTTAGGGTACAGTTCACAAATGAAGTGTAAAAAGAATAACTATTGGTTTTAGTTTTTATGTTTTATGCAGTGTTCACCTTTTCTTTGCTAGTTGCATTAGCATGCATTCTCTTAATGTGTAAAATAAGACTTTTTATAAGAAAATTGTTAGAAATTAATATAATGATCAACATTGGACATGAGATGTACCCTTGTGGCCCATATAGAAACATCCTTATATACAGTATGTCTGCATTTTAAGCTTGATAATCTGTTTGGCAGAGACTGAGAACGCTGTGAAAGACAGGGATCAGGAGCTTCACGACAGGTCTTCAAATCAAGGGATCTTCAGCATTGTGCTAAATTAACTCAACTAAACTAAACACATTTCAAAGGTCCAGCAGGCCATCTGCTTGTTGAGTAATCCAATCTCATCTCTCAGTAAGATCTATAACAGGAGACGTCTGTCATCAGACTTACAAAAGCTTTCCAGCAGTGTGGGACGACTATGTGCTACGACAAGGCCTTCTGTGATGCATGATGGGATACAGAACGCTTACAGCAATAGCACAGAGACTCCCAGTGAGTCACACACACACACACACACACACACACAGATGTGCTGGGATACAGTAGGTCCTTACTGATTCTTATTTTTAAACAGAGAGAGAGCATTTAGAAAGTGAGTGATAAATGAAACCGAATTTTGTACTGAGAAAGCAAAATAAACTACTCATCCACTCAGTATAATCAGTAAATCAGTATATTATGATGATTTCTGAAGATCATGTGACACTGAAGGCTGGGGTAATGATGCTGAAAATGCACCTGAACATCACAGAAAAACACTTTAATATTTGTAATTGTAAAAAACTTACAAAAATTGTATTTTTGATTAAACCGATGCCTTCAGAAGGCAGACTTGTGTGTCGGGTCACTGTACCTGGTGTGAATTATTTCTCAGTAGATAATTAATAATCAGAAGATATTTCTGAAAGCACATAACTTGCTTACGAATCAAGATAATAACCTACAGCAGTAGTTGTAGTAGCTGTAGTTTAAAAGAGCATATCGGCTCGGTTGGAGATGACTGTTTTGTCCCATTTCAAACACAATGGAGGCACAGAGGCGAATCACTGAACCTTTCTGTGTGATGAACGAGTCATCGAGAAGCCAGAACGGCTAGCACATAGTGGAAGCCATGAATCATAAGTAATCATTCTGCACTGAGTCATGAGAGTGTGTTCCTATGAATGCCTTGCTGCTGGCCTATAAAGCAGAGCGAGGTCTGATAACCTGCTTCCAGCTCGCTCGTCTTCCTCACAAACCTCACAATCACATCCTCATTTTTTGTAGGGAAAACACATGCTGGGAGGGTCGCATCCAAAGACGCGTTGGCTTTCTTCTGTCCAAGAGCAACATGCGGCACAGTGGCGTGATTCAGGCTTCGTGTGGCGACGCTCATAATGAAGCGCCTGTTTCGATCCCCCTTGTGTTTCAATGGCAGATTCAAGAAAAACACATCTGATTTATGCCGGGCGAGTCCAATTTAAATAGAAAACACACAAAGGATTATTCCGACATTTCACGGCTCGTTGGCCCCATTAGTGACAAACTACTAGAGGAAGTTGTGTGGGAAGTGTGGCCATATCAGAGAACGTCACACCAACAATAATCTATATCGGTCAATGATGGAGTAGATCAGACATACGGTTGCTGCGAGTGTAATTTGTTAGTGTTTCTTCACATACAGCAGACTAAACAAAGCCTGGTCTGGGTTAGAAAGGATTCTTGTAAACTGGTGACTTAAAATCGAAGGAAACTGATGAAGTTTGGACAATACTCCACGCAGTTCAGCAGAAGAGATGAAATGTTGATATGATAACGCAAACAAAGCTCGAGCACATGAATCTGATTAGAGCTCCACATCTCTGAAATATTCCCGCTCCATCACATTCCTTACGCTCGGAGTCAACATGAGCCTTTACTAGCCTGCTCTACATACCTCGCTTCAGTCTTTATTTGCTTGAATATTCATTATGTTCTGACATCATCAGAATTATTTCTGAGAGCCCATGAGATGCTGATTTGTGCAAAACCTGCAGTGATGACGATAGGGTGTTCTAGCTGGTTAATAAGGTGTTGCTATGCAGATTTAATATGTTACTATGCAGTTGCTATGGTGTTGTAGATGGTTGCAAAGGTGTTGTTATACAGTTTTAGTGTGTTGCTATGCAGTTGCTATGGTGTTGGGGATCGTTTCCAAGGTTTTGCTGTTAGGGTTTTATGGATGGTTGCTCAGGTTTTGCTGTGCACTTAGTGTCGTGAGTATTTTTGTTTGTTGCTATACAGTTGCTAGGGTGTCATGGATGGTTGCCAAGGTGTTGCTATGCAGTTTTAGTGTGTTGCTATACAGTTGCTAGGGTGTCGTGGATGGTTGCCAAGGTGTTGCTATGCATTTTTAGTGTGTTGCTATGCAGTTGCTAGGGTTTTGTGGATGGTTGCCAAGGCGTTGTTATTCAGTTTTAGTGTGTTGCTATACAGTTGCTAGGGTGTCATGGATGGTTGCCAAGGTGTTGCTATGTAGTTGCTAGGGTTTTGTGGATGGTTGCCAATGTGTTGCTATGCAGTTTTAGTGTGTTGCTATGCAGTTGCTATGGTGTTGTGGATAGTTTCCAAGGTGTTGCTGTTAGGGTTTTATGGATGGTTGCTCAGGTTTTGCTGTGCACTTAGTGTCGTGAGTATTTTGGTTTGATGCTATACAGTTGCTAGGGTGTCATGGATGGTTGCCAATGTGTTGCTATGCAGTTTTAGAGTGTTGCCATGCAGATGCTAGGGTTTTGTGGTTGGTTGCCAATGTGTTGCTATGCAGTTGCTAGGGTGTCATGGATGGTTCCCAAGGTGTTGCAATGCAGTTTTAGTGTGTTGCTATGCAGTTGCTAGGGTTTTGTGGATGGTTTCCAAGGTGTTGCTGTTGGGGTTTTATGGACGGTTGCTCAGGATTTGGTGTGCACTTAGTGTTGAGAGTATTTTGGTTTGTTGCTATACAGTTGCTAGGGTGTCATAGATGGTTGCCAATGCGTTGCTATGCAGTTGCTATGCAGTTGACAGAATGTTGTTGACAGTGGCAAAGGTGCTAAGCAGTTGCTAGGGTCTTGTGGATGCTTTTATGTTGTGATCGTTTCGGTGTCATGGATGGTTGCCAAGGTGTTGCTATGCAGTTTTATTGTGTTGCTATGCAGTTGCTAGGGTGTTGACAGAATGTTGTTGACAGTGGCCAAGGTGCTAAGCAGTTGCTAGGGTGTTGTGGATGGTTGCCAATGTGTTGCTATGAAGTTGCTAGGATGTCATGGACAGTTGCCAAGATGTTGCTATGCAGTTTATAAGTATTCTAAAGTTTTAAACATTTTAGTGTGTTGCTATGCATTTGTTAGGATGTTAAGGATGGTTGCTAAGGTGTTGCTATGAAGCTTCTAAAGTGTTATGCATTTAAGTGTGTTGCTAAGCAGTTGTTAGGGTGTTATGGATGGTTGCTAAGGTGTTGCTATGAAGCTTCTAAAGTGTTACACATTTGAGCGTGTTTGTATGCAGTTGTGAATGGTTGCCAATGTGTTTGCTAGGTTATTGCTATGCAGTTGACAGAATGTTGTTGACAGTTGCCAAGGTGCAAAGCAGTTGTTAGGGCCTTGTGGATGCTTGCCAAGGTTGTGTGTTGTGAGCGTTTTGGTGTCATGGATGGTTGCCAATGTGTTGTTATGCAGTTTATAAAGTATTCTAAAATTGTAAGCATTTGCTGTCTTGCTTGGCATTTGTTAGGATGTTGTGGATGGTTGCTAAGGTGTTGCTATGAAGCTCCTAAAGTGTAACACATTTAAGTGTGTTGCTAAGCAGTTGTTAGGGTGTTGTAGACAATAAGTTGCTAAGGAGTTGCTGTATAGTTGTTAAAGTGTTGAGTGTTTGTGTGTTGATATGAGTTGCTACGTTGCTGTATATGGCTGCTAAAGTTTCTGGGGTGTTTTAGTATGTTGCTACAGACACTAGGGTGTTTTAGACGGTTGTTATGCAGTTGCTATGGTGTTTTAATTGTTTTACTGTGTCGCAGTAAATTGTTTGACAGTGAATGCAGTTTCTAAATTGTTGTAGTGGGTGTTGTTATGTATTTGCCCAGTTGCTGGGGGTGGTTACCAGGGTGTTGCTGTGCAGTTGCTAAGGTGTTCTGAGTGATTGCTCCTGGTGTTCTGCTGCAGTGTTATGGTAGAGCCGTACACACATTCATGTCGTCACAGCAGCTGCATAAGGCATTATTATGTAAACTGGCTCACAGCACATATGGTTTGTGCTTGACTTCCAGACACTGCCTTTCTTCTACAGTCATGTAAATTACAGCTGTCTGTCACTAATATCACACAGATCATGACTAACATGCTTGTTTTAATCACTTCCAGCTGTTGTGAGCGGACTCAGTGTTCAGATGCTCTTCTCCAGAGCGTTACTGCCAACTGGACCACTGAAACACAAATGATGGCCTCAAACTCCAAATCATTAATGCTGTAATTGTGAGTCCCGCTGTTTGTAAATCTAGCTAAATATTCAACAGTCTGCCAGGTTACTACACATTAGCATGTACACATCAGTGTATGAGTGTTTCTTCAGCCATCAGCTGTGCAATCACTTAACATTCCATTAATACACTTATATATTACATTCCCATTGAAATTAAATGAAAGCACAGCTAACAATGATATATGTATATATATATATATATATGTATATACATACATGCCCTCCAGAAGTTTAGAAAAACGCTCTTGAAAAGTGTGGTTTTGGACAATATTGGCATGAATCCTTTTTAATTTGTGATCATTTTGCACTGATAAGGGACAATATAAACTATGAAAACACATTGTAATACATAAACAATTTATGCATAGAAAATACATTTTGGATTAATCAAAATATCTACAATTAGCAGCTATTACAGCTCTGCATAAACTGGGCATCCGAGCGGCCAGTTTATTCAAACATTGACTTGAAGGATTGCCCAAAGATGATTCACACTGGTTACTGGACACTTCTTATGGACATCACGGTCCAGCTCCTCCCATAGTAGCTCAACTCTGACATGGATATATTGCCATTATTATGTAATCTAAATGAAAATTATTATTGCTGGTCTTCAACGATAGTGCCAAGTTACTTTAATGTACAGTATTTGCATCAAAAAAATTATAAGCATTTATGCTGATATCATCCAAAACCACACTTTACCAGGAGGGCAGTGTATATGCTAATTGGTCCGGCCTAGCTAGCATTTGATTAACCCCAAATACAATAATTTAATTTATAATTAATAAAACATAATTTCTGACTTTTTTTAATTTGACAAAAATGACAAATAAACACACATTAAAAAAAATTCTACTTGATTTGTCTCAAGCATGATCTTAGATTGCTGGCTCCTAAAAAATGATTTAAAATACATTTATTGAAATTTCACATTACTAATATTCATTGCTTAAGACAGAATGTTTGATTCATAAGTAAAACAAGAAATCCATACATATGGCTTTCCATATTTAATGTGACCGTCATATAATACAAGAGAAAGCAAATCTGTTTCTGTTTGATTGAACTTGACTGAAAGTGCTGATAGCTGAAGAAATGTCACCAAACGCTCTTTTCTTTTGTACATTAGTTTGTTTGAAGTCCATTGTCATCTCGAGCACAGTCTCTTCTTCTGATTATCATTGGTCAGCGTCGGTCACCTGCTTCCCAGACGCCCACTGCTTCAACACGAGACGCCAGCGTTAGAGCCACGGAGTGACCGAGCGGCCCACAGACACCGGACACTCACAAACAACACTAACACACGATTACAAAGATGAAAGAGAGCCTTGAATGAATGATGCCACCCACGATGACTAATGACTAAATCAATCACACAAGCTGAGTTTAGGCTGGTGCCAACTAGTCCATGAATCTATAATTGATTGATTGATTTAAACCACTTTAACACTATATAATACCAAACACCACTATAAAAAACACAGCAACGAGTGAGTGTTTGTAATCATTGAATGAACCCTTGTGAAAAAAAGTGCACTGAATGCACACTTGTAGTGTACTTAAAAATCTGCATTTACAGTTAATGTAATTTTAATGAAGTAAAGGCCACTTTTTTCATGTTTTGACATTGCATTTAAAGTTCATTTAGTTTAGTTGTAATAAATTGCAACTTTACTACAAAAGTGTAACTACAAACATTTAAATATGTCATACTGTACAAGCCTCAATAGAAATGACATTAAAGTATATTTTAGTTCACTATATATGCTTGTCAGATCATTTAGCAGTTCTTTAAACATATCTCAATTATGAAATTACATATGAAGATGTACGTAAGTCATACTTGTGCGGGTCTAAAATCCAGCTAATTGAACTCCGTATACATTTAAAGTATGAAACATTTTCATTTAATAGCAACTAGCATGCAATTTAGTCTCCAAAAACATTATATAGAGTTGTGCTCTTTTAAAGTATATAACTTTCATAATAAGGACTGTTTTTAAAATTACGCTGAAGTGTATTTCTTCTTCACAAGGGAAAAGACAATGTTTAGCAAATGGACTAACCTACACTAACTAGTTTGTATCGTGTCAGAGCACCTAACCAGTGACGAGATACTGCAGTTTGACATGTTAGTTGATAAACTGCATCATTACATATTCAGAGAACAAATACTGTGGTTGGAAAACAATATCAAGATACCGTTTTTCTCTTTTTATGAAAAATATTACCCAATATCCTTCACTGTTCTGTAATATAATATGTGAGGGAGAGCAGACGGACCTGCCCTGATGTTTTATCATCTATATTACTTTCAAATACAGTACATTATTGTGTTTTTCAATATTCAGTTTCTTGCTGATTCTGATGGATCATCCGTCTGATGCTGGTCCAGGCCGCTCAAAGCCTCCAAAGAAAACACCTCTGAAAACGAGCTAGTGTTCTGTGTTGAAAGAAGAACATCTCTTACCTCTCAAAGCCCAGCTGTCGAATTGATCTCTCCCACGATGAGCCTGAAAAACAACACAGAGATGATTCAGTCTAGGATCTGATGCAGAGGATAAAGAACTAAGGACCACTGGCTGTGGATTGTGAAAAGTCTCTAAAGGGCAGGTTGATGGAAGCAAAGGCTGCCTGACGTCATTGATTCCGTCTCATATGTTGATTTTGAAACACTACGAAACACTGATCTGAAAACCATGGAATAAATTATTTCATATGTTTTAAGGAAATTCAAACGGTCTGGCTATTTGCTAAAACATACAATATGAAGATATTTGCAAAAACTAAAATATAAAACTATTTATACTATACATGCACAAGTTTTTAAAAAATGTTTAGATTTAATTTTCACTGCATATTTTTGAGGATTAAGATGTATAATGTTACCAAAGAGTTGTTTTTATATTTCAAGTAAATGCTGTTCTTTTGAACTTTCTTTTCATCTGTTAATTCTAAAAAAAAAACAGTTTCCTGAAAAATATTTAGCAGCACAACTGTTTTCAGCATTGATAATAATGAGAAGTGTATATTATGATGATTTCTGAAGATCACGTGACACTGAAGACTGGAGGAATGATGCTGAACATCACAGAAACACATTGTTTTTTATTCATATATCCACATAAAAATACCTATTAAAATAGTAATATAGTATTATATATATATATATACACACACACACACATATGTATCACACTGTTTTAGTGAAGTTTTTGCAAATAAACTAATTTCGAGTAGGAGCGCGGTCGATTAATCACAGCTGGCACCGCATCACCTGA
>JAUMHQ010000041.1:401975-413401 GCA_032361165.1 Enteromius paludinosus | reverse complement strand
AACAGACTGTTTCATTCTAGGGTCAAATTCTAGGGTTGTAAATGGACCTGTAAAACCGTTTCTGGCCATTTTTCCCCCTTATCTAAGCTAAACACCTTCTATGTACATATCAGAGAACAATTTAAAATATTCTCTCAATGCATTCTATGGCACCTTTAAATGAAAGGCAAAAATCATTTTAGGCAACCTGGAAAAATCCAGCCTGGGACAAACAGCCTGTGTAGTTGCAGTTGTAGAGATTCATTTCTACTTATTTTTACGCGAACGCAGCAGACTAAAACATCCAGCTGATGTGTTTACAGTTAATTAGAATGAAAAAAAACCCAAAAACAAACAAACCAAAATAACTGACTGAACAGCCCCAATGTAACAAAGCATCACAAACATGTCTTCATGGACAGCATCCCTCAGAGCTGAGAACAGCACAGCAACGCACCAACTGCTGATTGGAGTTGTCGAATGAACGTTTTTGTGTTTGTTCTGTGCAGATGTAAACACACACATGCATGCATTATTTAAAGCTGCAGTGCGTAATAAACAGAACCGTGTGCGTCTTGTGGAAGAAAATCTCTCTGTTTATGAATCACGGATCACGCAGGTCCTGGCCTACCTAAATAGTCTAAATATAAACACTTCTCATAAGTGCACTGTAGTGATTCAGGACCAGCCAAAAACACTATTTATGTTAAATTATTGTCTGTTATGTTACGGACTGCAGCTTTAAGAAATATACTGTATGTTATGCTTATATATGAACTATTTTCAGAAAATATGCAGTACGTGTGTCTATTTCTATATACATAATAAATGTACACAGACACACACATATATTATGATTTGACAACACTAGCTTTAGCAATGAATGAAAGAAAGCTAGCAATATAATGCTTAAAAATACATGGTTTGAATGTATTTCACCTAATATTTAGAATCGGTCCCTGATTTAAGAACTGATACCTGCTGAAAAAACAGACTGCTTAGTCTTCCCGCCTGGTTACAGCTGGTTTTGACCAGTTCTTTATCCACTTCGATTTTTTTTGCACCGTCTCTATTCTCCTACCTAACTAACTTTAGGCTTATTTATTCAGCTTTCAGATGAGGGCCCCTTAGGACTGGTTTTGTGGTGCAGGGTCACACATGTTGCTGACTAGATAGGGACTGAAACAGCTCTGTGTTGTGTAGGCTGACTGTTCTCTCTCTGATCTGGTTGGAGCTGGGCGTTTTATCACACATAAACAGTCTTTGGTGTTGCTGGAGAATGGTCTGATGGCCGGAGCAGGAACCCGAAGAAGTTAAGCCCTCTCTATCTGAGAAAACACTGTGTGTGAGTCACCGAGGCGCTATCAGGACACAGAGGCGTTTCGCTCAAAAACAGACGATTGAGAGAGTAAATATGAAGCATTGTGCCACTGCTACCAGACTCACGCTTACTTTACCCAGACAGCGTGCACAGCGAGTGCAGAAGAGTTCGAGCTATCGCAGGGAAAGAGTTAAACACGCAGGGTGAAAACTAGCTGAATAGTACGAGTGTGCATGAATCAGAGCTAGAATACTGCAGCAACTACAAAAACATTTCCATCAAAACTAAAAACAGCAATGTAGGGACATGCAAGCATATAGCATCAAAATGAAGGGCAGCACTTGGCCTGTATTGTTGACCTTTGGCCTACTTAGTGAGAGAACTGCAAATGATCAATAAATCAATAATAATTCATAATAAAGTCATAACTGATGGCTTTTGAATCTTCTTCTTTACCTCCAGAACTGAGCTGAGACTTGATTCGTTTGCTCTTTTCTCTGTGAATGTGGATGAAGGAGTAGAAACTGGGCAGGTCTATGCACAACAGATATCAGCATGCATCGTGTTTTTATTGAACAAACATACCAGAAGTTAAGCTTACGCTCAGACGATCATTTGTTCTGTGATTGACATAATTACAGGAGCATGGGTCAACATTGGTAAGGTCAGTAAAACTGAATCTTAAGACGTACGGTCTTGTTCAATAATCAGAAGATAGACTAAAATGACTGTTAACTGAATGATACCATAAAAGTGATTCATAGATGATCGTAAAAATAAAAACAAGACATATTCAGTAAGCCAAACCCATTAAACACCAGTTACCATTTATAATATAGTTTTTTTTCTAATTCACCAATTAACAATCACATTGATATTTTAAAAACATATGAAATTAATTCAAATAATTTAACAATAATTAACAATTAAATGACAAAAAATGTATATAAAATATATATTTTTAAATAATAAAGAATATTTAATAGCTATATTCAACTAATTGAAAATAGGTTTAATTAATATTGAACTTTAAAAAATAATTAACAATTAATAAAATAAGTCAATTAACAGATCTAAAGACATTCCATTAAAATGACTAATTTGTAATAATAGCTAAGAATATTTTTTTCTATCTGTTATATATTGTATAAATAAAATTATCTTAATAAATCTATTCAATACATGTTTTTAATATTAAATTCTCATTATTTAATGAAATATATAACAAACTGTGCATGAGAAACTTTAATTAGGCTAAAATATAGTAAAAAAAATAAAACCTATATAAAGTCAAAAATCATGTATTATTTAAAATAAATGTCCAACTTTCCTCCACTTGAAAATCAGCTGTATGCGCGTGTGCTGAAGGTGTGAGGAGGGTTTACCTGCGGCGAGGCAGACGGGCAGCAGCAGCCTGAAGACCAGTCCACAAACCACCTCCGAGGCCATCACAGCACAGACCTCCCGAGATCACACCCAGAACCGAGAAATCTGCTCTCTCTGTGAGCGCATGGTCCGCTCCGGCCCCGTGGAGCCCGGCTCACTTCAGTCGGGTCTGGTCTGGTCTAGTCCTCATGGTCACCGAAGGCTGAAGATCTCCAGATAATCCACGCAGGCTCCTCAGTTGTCCTCAGACATGCTTTACTTCCCTCGGAGCAGGTTTCTGGTCTTACCTGTTGACAGCAGAGATCATGCTGCTGCTCAGACCCGAACGGAAGCCCAGCAAACATTCAGATCCGCCCCGGGTTTCCTCCGAACATGTCCCGCTCCTGGAGGAAAGTTTGTGAGACGCGCGTTCACGCCGCACAGCTGTGCTTCTCTGGCATCTGGACGCACTTTTTCTCCTCCTCAATGAACAGAAGGACCACCCTGAAAAAACTGACAAACCAGTCCTCCAGTGAGCAGATGAGGGCCGGGGTTAGGAGGAAGAGGTGGAGGCTCAGAGAAAGAGAGAGAGAGAGAGAGAGAGATCACAATAAACGTGTGTTAAGGTGAGTGCTTGCAAACTATTTCTTTTAGCCACATTTAATAAAAATGTTTTTAGAAAGTTAGTCAGCTAAATGTATTTAATTGTATAGCTAAAATAAATAGTTTGCAGCCACTTAGCTTACCTTAAAAATGTCTGAATTCAATTGACCGACAGAAAGAGACTAAAGATCACGTTAGAAACTGTCTATTAAGTACACTTTTATATGTTTAACGTGTTTTTTTACTGTCTTTACTGTATATTTTACTGACCCTGGACCACAAATACTAGTCAATTTTGTGAAGATTTATGCATCATCTGAAGCTGAATAAATAATCTTCCACTGAAGTAGCCTAGGGTTTGTTATGATATGACAATATTTGGCTGAGATACAACTACTTTAAAAAATCGGAGTCTTAGGGAGCAAAATTAATAAATATATAAACTAAAAAAGAGAAAATCACCTTTAAAGTTGTCCAAATGAAGTTCTTAGTAATGCATATTACTAATCAAACATGACGTTTTAATATATTTACGGTAGGACATTGACTGAATATCTTCGTGGAACAGAAAAATGTATAATTATGACCCATACAGTGTATACCTGTGCTCCAGGGTCAGATATTATGGCAAATAAATATACATATCAAAATGTGCAATATGTTTACATAGATGTTAATAATGTAAATGTAAAAAAACGAATGAAATTGTGGCGCTTGTGAAGTAACGTTTGTTTGGATGTGAAAGTATAATAGTGTCTGCAGCGCCACCTACAGGCTTCTCTCATTTAAAGTCTTGATTGTACTGTGTTCAAATAGTTTACACTTTCACAGCATAACAATGGATCTTGATTAAGAGTATTGGTTGATTCAAGAGTATTGATGCATTTTGTTGTTTTAATCAGACTCTCATCCTGACGGCACCCATTCACTGATACAGAGACACATTTCTCCAAACCTGATGAGGAAACAAGCTCTCTACATCTGATCCTTTAATGTTAATGAGACTGTGGTTGTGGAGCAGGATTGTGTCAGAAGAAGGGAATAGTCATAGCTGAGGACTCCGAGTGGCAGTAATTGTTGTTTCTTCGTGGTTTAAGTATATATCAGAGTTGGCAGTTTTAACTCTATTCAGAAAGTCTTTCCAAAGTTGTGGAGGAAGAGTGAAGAGTTTTCTGGATCTGATCAGACACGTGGAGACTCTGGACAGATCGTACAGAGCCTGGGCTGAAGGCTGGGGATAAAATACAACTGGATTTGCCAAAGTTCAGCCGTTTATTTTATTTCCAAGAGCTCATGCATATGAATTCAAGCTAAAAATTGGTTGACGGCTGGATTCGTGGTCACTTTTTACAGAGATCCAGCATAATAATGAAACCAAAACGGTCTATTCGATGGAAACCAAACACAGCAGATGAGAGAGCACTGGATAAAGAATAAGCCACTAATTAGAGTATCTGAAGCCACACATAATTAACTGTCAAATTAGACACACGAAGCTGAATTACTTCAACATTCAACACTGTTTGAACACTTGGTAAACTCCTCTCAAATAAAGAAAGCCTGACATTAAACTGTGCACCATGATCTGTCATTGGAAACAGGTTCGTTTTGGCTGAAGAATGACTGGACGCCGGTGATTTTAGTGCGTTTTTAATAGTTAATACCAGAGGAATGCTGTCCTGATACACACACAGATTAAAAAGTGGATTTCACTGAGATCAACACAGCAGGAAAACTATAAAACCGGCAGTGCAAAACTCAAACTCCAGGGATCTGCAGATCATCCAGTACTCAAACAAACACAAACATGTGCAGTGCGAGTCAGGAGACTCGGTATAAAAGCACAAGGATCTGTTTTATTTGGGTGATAACGTTTAGATGTTTATCGTGCTGTCAGCTGATGCACAAGATTGTATGTGAACATGAGGAACCGTATTCCTACATTTCTTCTGCATTTTTTATAGTCCAGTAGTAAAAAAATCTAAATATGCTTAAAACACAATAATGTGTACTCCGTTTTCCCAGAATCTGAACAGAAATGAATATATAGATATAAGCGTGATTCATCTGGTGTCCCCACAAAAATAAAGTCATCATTTTTTTTTATATTCTTCATTATTTAAATGTATTTATTATTGCTCTTTACTAATTGTTAGGAATTACAAGACGTTGCAGTCTATAAAAATATAATAATTCATTTTAAGTGTCTTAAATAGCTAAAAATGCTGATTTCTTCTTGTTTGCATTATTCAGTGTATTTATTCAACATGTATCAATGTTCAATCAAAATATTTTGTAGTAGCTACTTTTCTTTTGGCAACAGTTTATTCATTTTATTTATTTAAGCCCAAAATAGTCACTTAAGTATTTTTTTTTTCTTAGAAATCTGTGTCCCCAAATCTTGTGTCAACTCTGTTACCACACCATATTTTGTCTTTAAATCGGTGGAATTCTCTTTCAGAATTGTGTCAGTTGCAGGAAATGATGTCACTTTCACTCACTGTTAAGATCTGAAGCACTGAAAGTATCCGTGCTCTCTCTGAGAAAATATGTTCATCTAAAAACGTCTTACGTCCCCTCTGTTACCACAATACCAAAAGGTAAACAGAATGTATTAAATTGGGCTATTTACCCAATTTGGGTATTACATGGTTTTCTTAGCATTTATGCCAGCAAGTGGAGTTTAAAAAAAAGAAAAAAAAAAAAAGAAAGTCTATTCCGTAACACTATTGCCTGCATTGTTTGTCTATATAGGTAACAGAGTAGACAGGGACACCAAATGTTCCCGCAATTAAAGAATGAGTCTATATATATATATATAATGCATTACAGCACTTAGCAAAAGTTTGGAAACCGCTCTCCATATCTATGTATTTAATACTACAGGTAAAACTGTAATATTGTGAATATAATTACAATTTAAAATAAGCGTTTTCTATGTGAATATGTTAAAGTGTAATTCATTGATCTGAATTTACAGCATCATTACTCCAGTCTTCAGTGACACATCATCCTACGGAAATCATTCTAATATTAATAATAATAATAATACATTTCTAAAAATAAAAAAAGTCTAATATCTTCTTTTTGATAATGTTTAGGTATTTTACTGGAAAACAAGACAAAAAGAAGAAGATAGAAACCCCGTGTTATCTTCAGTCATATCTAAAGTCAAGCATACAGTAGTTAGTTAAACTGGTCCTGAGGGATGATCTGATTAACTGTGTGTACTTCACAGCCCGAACAATCTGATGAATCATAACCAGACGCTTTTCTCATATCAAGAGCAGATATTTCCATTTGCTAATGTCAAATCAAGCGGTGCGTGTGGATAATCAGCTGAATTTGGCATCATCAACATCCTTGTGATTTCAAGGCATCTGAAGCGACTCCCAGTGTTTGACCTGCCAACATTACCTCCACAGATGAAGCAATTTAATAAACTACAAGGTATAATAAGTTAAATGTGCTTGAACACAATATGTGACCCTGGAGCACAGAAGCAATCATAAGAGCAATAGACAACAATACACGTATTATAATTCATGGGTCATATAATTATATATATAATAGCTTTTATTTAATACCAGAAATCATTCGGATATGAAGTGAACATCATGTTGATGAAGATATTTTGTGCGTTTACTACCAGAAATATATCGAAACATGATATCTGCTCAAGTAATAGACATCGCTTCATTTCGACAACTTTAGAGGTGATATTCTCTATATTTAGATTTTTTGCTCCCTCAGATACAAATATTGTCCTTGTTCGTGTACCACTCTCAATTTCCAAAAACAGCCCCTTATCACTGGTTTCGTGGCCCAGGGTCACATTTTCTCTTTGTGTTAAAACCGATAGAGGTGTTAAAGGACACTGCAGATGTGGCAGGATTGTGGTGTGTTCTGAGGTAAAAGGCTTAGGTTGGGGTCAGAGGTCACGGCAGGTCGTTGGGGTCAGTGTCGTCACGGCCATAGTTTATAGGCTGCAGCTGTTTGACCACATAGTCTGCGATCTCAAGCGAGCCGGCAGCCACGACCCGTCTGGACATCAGGTCAAGAGCCCCTCCTGCTCAGAACAAGAAGAAGAAGAAGAGTTAACTAACCAGCTCCGACTCTATAAAGCACACCTGTGCAGGCGGCAACCGGCTAACACTCCGCAGTACACATTTATACAGAGATATTACACTTTCACTTTGTTGTCATTGGTACCTTTCAGAAAATAATCGTTATATATTTATATAATACAAATTAAATCAACATAAAGACAGACATGTACTTCAAAATATATACTGTATGTGTGCTTACGTATACATGATGTACACACACACATCATACAAACAACAAAAACTTTTATCTTGGATGCGAGTTAGTTAGTTTAGAGTTCAGCTGTGTCTGGGAGCCGGTTGATGTCACAGTATATCATCATAACTATATTTGTAACCCAGTCCAGTCGTCACACAAATGTAAGATGACAATCTGGGCATGATCACCGCAATATCTCTGTATACAGAACAACATGCAGACTGTGAGGTTTTTCTGGGGCTGTTATGTGTTATATTTTCCTCTCAGGACCCTCGTCTCTCTCTGACCGCACGCTCATGACTGACCGGCCTCCACAACAAAGCCTCTTTGTGTCGCTTCACACACACACACACACACACACACACACACACACACACAATCAGCAACCACCTGAGACACTTACCATATCAACATGACCCATTTTATTTTAGTATCTTTCTTATACATGTATTTCATCTGTATTAATATTAAGCACTTCAGAAATAGATAGATAGCTGTAACACAAAGCACTGTTTAATGAACTGCAGGTTTTCACAGCGCTATTCATACGTGTAAAGAATAGCATGCAAACATTGAGCTACATTAACATCCTACAGTACAAATATCCTTTTATGACCGTAGATGTAGTTGCAGTTTATATACAAATGTTAAACTCTGTATGAAATATCGTGTAAATGTTTAGATTTTCATCATGCGCTCACCCAAATCCTCATGTTTAGTTACGCAGCCCAACACCTTCAAGCTCAACAATCCCAAATCAAGCATCCAGACGCGAAAGCCCTTGTTTAAAACGAGTTGAACAGCTGCTGTGAGCGTGACTGACCTGTGGTGTCCAGGACGCATCCTCCGGCCTCTCGGATGATGACCGCCGCCGCTGCTATGTCCCAGCAGTGCAGACCGTACTGGTAATAGGCCTCGGCCGCGCCACTAGCGATGTGACAGAGCGCGAGCGTCGAGCTGCCGATGATCCTCACCCTGCGGGTCAAAGGTCAAGCCCTGACCTTCACATCACACACTCACGATATGTGACCATGGAGCACAAAACCAGTCAGAAGGGTCTACTTTTGAAAATTGACATCAGCTGAGAGCAGAATAAATTTGTCCAAATTAAGGTCATTAACAGTAGGAGATGTACTAAACATCTTCATGAACGAAAACGATCTTTCATGCGTGTGTATCAGCTCTAAGAGAATGGAAACATCCTGTAAAGTGTTAAATCTAAAAGGACACCATGTTATTGTCGACTCTGAATCATTTAAACACGACGTTTTTTAAAACAAAGTCCCAAGTTGATGTCAAAATGAACAACAGCATACTGTCGCCCACTGGTTGGTCTTTCCACATTAGTCTGAATGAAAACGCAGCTAAAAGCCCACACACACTGCTTCAAATTAAATCGACCAATCATTTGAACGAATCATTTGGGAGTCATTGAACAAATAAGGTAAAAATAAGTGCATATTATAGGAAAATGATTTGTTTTGTACTTGCATGCATTGTTTGGGGCTCCCAAAACCAAAATATGAACCTTTCAAATAGGGGCACATTAATATCCTAATGATTTATGACATATAAGCAAAATGTGTACTGTACAATTCAACATGTAAAGTGAATTGCTACATATACTCGTGCTGTTATGACTGCTTTTGTTCTCCGGGTCACTCTTTATTTCACAGCTAACACACATACAGAGTGTTTCTGACGTACCCGTGAGTAGGTGCGCTCAACAGTTTCTTCAAATTTCCTAAAAAGATATCCAGGGTTGCAGGGTCTCTCTTCGCCCCGATCTCTGTGAGAATGAGGGCCTTCGACACATCTGACATAGAAAACAAATAACGTTGTTTGTGATGATCCTAAACCACAAAACCAGTCATTAAGGGTCTGGAAAGAGTCATTCCATGTTTAGTTTCAAATAAATGCTGTTCTTCTGAACTTTCTATTCATCTGTGAATCCTGAAAAATAAGATGTTTTAATACAATTTTAAAGTTTAATCAAAATAATTATGTTGTCCACAACAATACTGAGCAGCACAACATTAATAATAATAATCAGAACCGTTTATTGAGCAGTAAATCAGCATATTACGATGACTTCTTTCAAAAACTGCCCCCAAACAGTATATTGACCAAATCAACTATGAACCGTTCATGTAAAATCAAAATAGTTTTATTATGTAATTATTAAACAAATAGGTGATTTATTGCAAAAAAGGAATTAAATGTAGAAAAACAAGCTGACCTTTTTCTTTCGAGACCTGTAGTCGCACACCGTTGCAGAAGGCTCCATGTCCTTTTCTGGCCGTATACAGCGTCCCGTCAAAACAGTGGTAAATGACACCAAGCTCTAGCTGAGGGGCAGTAATCTTGTGATTATTGAACATAAACACATGACACCCATAATTCTGACCCTGTATAGTGTTTACCTCTTTTCTTACAGCAAATCCGATGCTCACTGCCACCATAGGGAAACTGAAAATAACGGATTGTGTGTTGGGAACTCAATTCTATATATTTCTATGATGATTTAAACACAACATATGATGGTCGTGGTACCTGTGCACGAAGTTACACGTCCCATCGATGGGATCGATTATCCACGTGGGGTCGTTTGTCAGTTCACACTTCACACCAGCAGCAGACGATTCCTCGCCGATGAACCTGAGATTATAATTAACATAAACATGTTCAACATCTGACACAGACAACGGTTATTATGGGAACAAAATATCAAACACTGAACACGTCTGTAGTCTGTAGTGCCCTTTTATGGATAGCAAAGCTAAAAACCTTCTATAGGAAAAGGAACAAGAATATAAATGAAAATCTTGCCTTAGCAACAAATTTAAGTTGCATAGAAAGTAACTGAATCGCATTTTAATCGCATATACATATTTGACCTGAGAACAGTGAGAAGTACGTTTTTTCATCTGGATTTTTAGTATACCATTGAATAATGACTGAATACATGAGCTTCAGCAACAAAATATTGTTTATTTTTGTCCAACCAAGTCCAACAGACCAGTGCAATATTGCAATATTTAGAAATATAGTAGCCTACATTTCAGACCTTCAGGAACCCTATAGCTAGGTAGACCTTCTGGAAACAGTTTTTACACAAGTAAAACACAATACTTTCAAGTAGGGATGCACCGATCCAGATCGGCCGATATGTTGTTCCTGTAATCAGCGGGAAATGCCATCAGGTGCGTGATTTCACCTTGAGCCGCATACAGTAGTCAACATTTGAAGTGGATCAAAAATGTTAATCAAAGTTGTTCTGAAACAGGAAGGGGTACTGGTCAAAATTCATGACTTACATGTAAGTCTGCTATTAATCAAAGCTGTCATCAATGGAATTTCATGCCTCATCACTTTTAATGGTGCCCAGATTATTTGTCACATGTCACACACTCATGACGACAACAGTGCATCAAAAAACTGTTGGTTGTTCAGTACTCTTGTGATTCACCTGAAGTCACAACAGACTAGAAATGCCTCTTAAACATTTTTTCCTGCAGGGCAGTGCCTTAAGGAGCCAGCACAGTGGTCATAATGGTGATGCACTGGATGCTGTACTGTAGTCACTCTCTGTGGAGTGTCAGAGATTGAAGTAGGACGCAAAACAGGAAAGAAAGCTTTTTCACGTAAAAAAATAACGTGTTATTGCACGTGTTACAGCGGATCAAAAATCTGAGTTCGTACTGTACAACAAACATGAACTGAATGGTTTAACGAATGTAAAAAACAAGTCAAGAACGAGAAACAACAAGCGTAATGTGCTGAGAGAACCAGTCAGTAGTCAGTGTTACCGCCTCTGACACGGATCACAGCCTCACATCGCCTACGCATGCTT
>JAUMHQ010000041.1:383417-398555 GCA_032361165.1 Enteromius paludinosus | reverse complement strand
TATACATTACCATCACTCTGTTCTTCTGTTTGATAATGTTCAGTGCTTTGCTACAATCTGTATTGTTAAAAGCGCTAAAATAATAATAATAAAAGTGACTTGACTTGACTCCTAGGAAGCCACTTGAATCCCCCCATGGCAAGAAGATGCATCTCACAAACTGATCACCTCCATGCCATAATGAATTGAGTCAGTAATTAAAGCAAAAGAAGCCCCTACCAAGTATTGAGTACATATACAGTAAATGAACATACTTTCCAGAAGGCCAACAATTCACTAAAAGTGTTTTTTATTTGTCAGCCTTATGCGAGCTGCACAGAGCTGCACAGAGCAGCGGGACACTGCGCTTATTGTGGCGGGGGACTTTAATAGTGCCAACCTCAAACGCTCAGCTGCTACGCTACAGTCAAGAATGGCTACAAGGCACAATCTCATCCACAGTTTGGGAAATCTGACCATGCCACCATCTTCCTCATGCCAAAATACAAACAAAGGCTGAAACAGCAAGTTCCGATTAAGAGAGAGGTCACGCGCTGGACGGACCAATCGGTGGCCGCACTAAAGAACGCACTTGATGACGCAGACTGGGACATGTTTCCGAAACAGCTCTGATGACGTCACCATGTTTACAGAAGTGGTTGTGGGATTCATTGGGAAACTACACTCAACTAAAATATAAACGCAACACCTTTGTTTCTGCTCCGATTTTTCTTGAGATGGACTTAAAGATCTAAAATTCATTCCAGATACACAATATTACCATTTCTCTCAAACATTGTTCACAAATCAGTCTAAATGTGTGACAGTGAGCATTCCTTGTAATGGAATAAATAAAAGGAATGGAAATGGCACAAAGTGACCTCAGATGCTCTCTCGCATATCTGCCAGGTTCAGCCAGAGATTCCTGGACTACTAACATGGCCATCGTCTGAGAGAGCGCTGGCCTGGACCAGAACTACCCTCGTGCAGCTCCTTCAGTGTCTGTTCCAGGTATACCTGCAGTAGTAGAGGCAGGCGGCTCCGTAAGCCTAAGCCGTAAAAACAGATGGATTTGGATGGAAGTTACCCCTCCAGGTGGAAGCGCTTCTAGAACAAAATTGCATTGCGACCGCGCACTCCACCCTGGGGGAAATCTGCCACCCACCATCAAGGGTAGTGAGGGAGGTGACATGACCTAGTGGTTATTGGAGGCTCAGCTGGTGGTCCTTTTAAAACGACTCTTCTGCTATCCAGAAGTAAACTGGTGCAACTTCGGGCCGGTCACGCTGCTCCAGGCTCCCCATCAGCCACCAGACCAAAGACCTCTGTTAGAGTTTTCTGGAGTTGTTTCATATTTATGTGGTCACTGATGGAGACACCTGCCCATTTGTATGAATTATTTCTCTCTTTTTTCTTTAAGAACATACAGTACTACATACTGACTATCAGAAACTTTTACAAGTACAGCTTGTTCTACTAACACTAAACCTACTCTAACAGTCTCCTCTGAGAGTTAGTAGACATGTAGCTGAGAATGAATGAGAATTAGCTGATGTGGCTGATTTTTATAGCAGTTGTTAATCTTGGGGTGTAGACTCCTTTAAAGTAATGTATTCATCTGATTTTAGCCAGGTTTCTGTCAGATGGAGCGATGGAGGAGGTATAGCCGGGTGCATGGAGTGAGACCTCTTTACAAACATGTGAGCGCTAATCCTGTCTGTAAGTGTCCTCAAGTCTATCTGTTTGAGGGGTATCTGTGTGTGTTTGTACCTGTGTGAGGGGTATTTCTCCCTGAGCGTGGAGATGATGAGCTCCTCCACCTGATGGTCTGCCTCCGTCACCAGGTCTGTCGGTGTGCTCTTGCTGCTCACCTGCTTCTCCTGCTTTACCGCAGACTGAACCATCTGATGGAGAAAAAAACTTTTTACTGACCACAGTAACACTTGTTAATACTGTGCTATTTTCTGCTGTTGGTAAACTGATATGGGGATTGTTTATATATATATATAATAGCAACATTAAATATTATATTAAATATTATCACAGATACCATCACTGTACTGTACTATAAAATCTGGTGTTATTGTTAACTACAAAAACGTTGCCGTCAAATAGAATAAAGTTGATGTAAAAATTAAAAATATAAACAGATTGAAATCCTAAAAACTTAATAAATAAAACGAAAATGACAAATAAGTTTCATTTGATATTATAATATTACAGTAAAAATAAATTAAAGATCCATAGAAATATAATAAAAAAAACAACTAGATATAAATACTAGATGAAAACCCTAATAAATCTAAATTAAAATGTAATATTTTTCTTACTAGCCACTTGAAATTTACTAAAACTAAAATAAAATGAAAATAAATTAGGGTGTACAGAAATATAAAAAAAACTACTAATAAAAAAATATAGAATTAATTTTAAGAAAGTGAGTGACAAATGTAGAATAATAGCAGATAAATAATACCACAAAAACACAGAGGACACATGGGATTATCATGGCGGATGCCCAGAACACTGTAATATCATTATATTAAATATTATGGTATACTATTTTCAGTAGCTAGTGTTTATTATTGCTTTGAGAGTGTTTTTACCATAAATAACATAATAGATCACAACATGTAATAGTAAATTAACATAAAGAGGTATTATTATAATAATATAATAATAATAATGATAATAATAATACGAATTGTCTTGTACTTTCCCACAGGCTAAGGTCATATTGTAGTCCATCCTGGGCAAGATAGCCTTATCAGTGCTATTTATAACAGCGGCAACCAGATCTGTGTTAGATTAACGCGGTGAATCAACACACAACATCATATCTGTGCGTCTCTCCTCGGCACAGCCAGCACCGTCACGTTTAGAGTCGGTCGTGTTTGTAATGAATGAACCGAATAACGTGTTTTGACGTGTTAACGTTACCTGTCCGGCTCTGCGCGCGACCTGCACGGCTACATCCAAACAGTCGCCCCAGTCCTCCATCACGCTCAACGGATCCGCGGAGAGAGGCCTACACGACACATCCACGACCTCTGATCAGTCTGATCGATCACGGAGACGGGATCCGTGCAGCTGCCGACCGACGGCGATCCCCGGAACCCAATGCTAGTACGCGCTAATTACACACATGCTAAGCCAGTTTAATACAGATTAGCTCATTGCTCACGTTTTTTTTTAAGTTCTATAATACTTTCAAACACTTTTATTGACAGATTAAAGTATATGTACATTAAAAATAAAGAAAAACAAATTAATGTTTGCTGTTTAAAAGAATTACACAAAAGTGAGGCACAAGAGGGCGCCAAAACCAAGGCCATTTCTACTTCAGCCTCAGTCCACTGGACGTGTAGTGCTTAGTAAGTACATACTTTTATTTTTATCATTTTCCTATTGAAATTCCTTGTAAGTTATCCCCTGTCGTAGTCTTCAACATTTCTTTACTTTTGTTGTTTCTTCATTTAAAGCTGTTATCAATGCAATTGATAAAGTGACACTGATCCTCTATATATTTGTATGTTGGATTAATATTCTTATGTCATAAAAAGAAAAAGAAAAAACATTTTGCCATCAAGGTTTACAATGAAGGCAAAAATTAATGCTCTCATAAATAAATAAATATATAAATATCTATGTATGTTGGGTCTTTATTATTTGAAGATGATGTGTTTATTTTCAATTCTACTCATAACTATCTCTACTACGTGCCAGACATTTCTGAAATAGGTATCTAGAGTTCCCTGTCGACACGTCCCAGCAGAAGGTTCTCCACGGCGTCTCCAGACTTGTGTGTGAACCTGCTTTCATCTGTGAAGATCACAGGGCGTCAGTGGCCGATCTTGGTGTTCTCTGGCAAATGCCAAACGTCTTGCACAGTGTGGGGCCTCCACCTGTGGAAGTCAGGCCCTCATACCACCCTCATGGAGTCCGTTTCTGACCGTTTGAGCAGACACAGGCACATCTGTGGCCTGCTGGAGGTCATTTAGCAGGGCTCTTGCAGGGCTCCTTCTGTTCCTCCTTGCACAAAGGTGGAGGTAGCGGTCCTGCTGCTGGGTTGTTGTCCTCCTACAGCCTCCTCCACGTCTCCTGATGTCCTGGCCTGTCTCCTGGTAGCGCCTCCATGCTCTGGACACTACGCTGACATCTTATGACTTTTCAAACCAGGACCTGATAGCATGCCATGTTTGAGTTTTTATTTAGATTACGTATTAATAAGCAAGCGCAATAATAATAAATATAATAAAGGCAGAGTTTGACAGTCAAGACAAACTTTTATTTACAGCATCAAGACAGTCACTTTGAAATTTGTTGCCATTAAAAATATTCTTTATAGCGACAAATCAATTTACAGTAATAACTCTAACATGAGTTAAACATACACTGAAAGACGTTCTTCTCATATATATATATATATATACGTGTGTGTGTGTGTGTGAGAGAGAGAGAAGGTGACGGCTATTATTGTTGTGGAAGGTGTAGCTGGGAGTGACCTTAACATCGGTCAGGAGCTTAACATACAAAATGGCTTTTTTTTTTTTACGCGACACAGAAACACTCTTAAAATAAAACTGGATTAATTTACAATTAATTCTGCTCGCCATCGTGTCGCAGAATACACACACAACATTCGTTTTGTACAAACATGGCAAAAAAAAAAGGAATGATCACAAGCTTGACCCTTATCAAATATGTAATGCATGGCACCAAAACAAAACAGGAAGAAAAGAGAGAACCGAGAGAACCGCAGCAAGGCTCTGAAAATACAAAGCAGCACAAACAGAAACAAGAGCAACCAGTGAAACAAAAACTGTTTGGCTTACAATTCAACTCATGAGGAGACAGAGACAGAAGCTCAGTAGATCAGCTCTCCAGGAAGAGCTGAGAAGGGCTCCTCAAACTTGAAGCGTTTGGAGATGGCCTTCTGGTCCGGGGTCAGGCTCTCTTTATCAGAGGACTGCCGGCACTGACCCAGGGTGTAAGCGGCCATCACGATCAGCTCCGGAGCGCTCTCCTCCTCCTCCTCCTCGTCTTGGTCGGCAGGACTGAGCGGCTCTGAGACGCTCTCCAGAAGGGCCTCCTCCGGCTGGAGCCACTGGTGCTTCAGACACTCTTCTGCAGAGGCTCGGCTCCTGAACACAAACATCAGCATCACACCGGTGCACTTGACAGTCCTGTTTCTCATGCACACTGATTTTTCATACTAAATCTCATCTTAAAGGGACAGTTCACCCAAAAACTAAACTTCTGTTGTCATTCACTCGCTCTAAAGCGACACAAAAGAGGATATTTGGAGGAACGCCGGTCACCGCTCTACAGAAGAGAGCAAGCAATACTACAGCAGCTGCTCTTGTGTTCAACAGAAGATAGACACCCACAGGTTTGAGTAATGAGTAGGGGGTGAAATATTACTCACATTCACTGTGTGACAATCACAATTCTGACTTTTACTTCTTTTCTGTCTTCCATTCTGCTCAAAATATTACTTTATATTTCACACTTCTGAGAGAAACTCATTAGTGTGAGAAAAACAACATTTTATTTTATTTAGTGGTGGGAATGGGCTTTCACAGGAACTATACCTTTAAGAGAAAAGCAGACCATTTATTATTTTTATTTTTTTATTATAAATGGTACTTCTAATTTTTTTCCCCCTTCATCTAAAATGAACTTTTTATTTTGCTTAACTTTCTTCATGACATCATCCAAGCTGTGACATCAAACAGCAGCACACACATCAATGAATATGAAGTATTATTATAAGTATTACATATTAATAATATGATTTGTCTCACTCTAAAACTTTTAATACTGTTTAATGAAATAAACTAAAAGTTAGAATAAAAGCAAAATGTAAAAGAAATATATAATAACTACTATTAAGTGTTTCTGCTCACAGAAGCTGTATTTATTAGATTAAACATATTGTGAAACATCAAATATATTCTGTGTTAAAGTGTGTTTCTGTGATGTTCAGCATCATTCCTCCAGTCTTCAGAGTCACATGATCTTCAGGAATCATCATAATATACTGATTTACTGCTCACACACACTTCTGATCATCATCAGTGCTGAAAATGTTGTGCAGCTTAATATTTTAAACAGCCGTGCATGTTATTTTCCGAATGAAAGGAAAGTTGAGTCGTGAAAGTCTTACTCTGGCTCTTTGAGGAGCAGGCTCTTGATGAAGTGGATGGCGGCTCTGTCCAGATGCTGCAGCTCCTCCTCGGTGTAGCTGATGTTGATCTGAGAGATGTTGAGGAAGGTCTCCTGCTTATCGTCCCCCAGGAACGGAGAGATCCCCGTCAGCATCACGTACGCCAGGACACCGATGCTCCTGTCAGACAGGATCAGCACGAGTGTGTATTAGAGCTGCGATCATACATCGATCCCGAGAAGCTCTGAATGCGTCACGGTTCTCCCTGGAATCGATTCTGAGCTAAGAGTTTCATGCTGCTTTGAGAAGAGTCTGTTTGTCATCTATAAACAGTAGGACCGGGAACGTCAATCAAGAAAAGATTCAGCATTGTCTCTGAGATTTTCCAAACGGGTGGCCATTCTTTCTCAAGTCGATCCTGATCTGAGTTTTGATCAGCAGATGTTATTATATATGAATCAACGTTCACTTCCTTTATTATATTTTCATTAAATATAATTTGTATTTATTTAAAAAAAAAATTCTTAATCAATGTTCAAATGATTTTAAATGTATTAAATATGAATTAAGATAAAGAAAATTAATAGGGGCTTTATACCGTCCCCAAGATATCGGCTGTCCAAACCAAACAACGATCTCTGTTTTCCCGCCAGTAAGGATTCGGAAACAAGCAGAGTATGGCTGGACACAAGAAAGAATGAACAGGCGTTCAGAAAAATGGATCTCGATACACACTGAATTATTCCCCAGCCCTACTGTTGACAGACGCCAGACAGACTCCTCTCCAAGCAGCAGCCTTGATGCAAGACTTCAGGATAGAAATGTTCTTAAAGCATAATACATCCTGAAGCCAAACGCCGGAAAACCCCCAGCACACTGAACCAGTGATGATGTGAGAATAAACGGTTTATTCAGAGGAAAACACTCGAGGCTGGATCACAATCACGATAAAGCAACCCGAGAAGTGTTTCTTGTGTAATATTGAGGACACACGAGGAGCCTGGCGTGAAACATTCACTCACCACATGTCAGTCGCTGTGCTGATTGGCTCGTAGTTCAGGATTTCTGGTGCTGGAACGATAAAGCAAATCATTTGCATGAGTCCAGTGTCTGAAGATTCGACTGCTAGTGTTATCACGTCCTAACCTAAACACTCACACGGGACAAACATGCTTCAACAATGTGTTTAAATGATGTGTGAATATGTGCTGGCTCTTACCCACATACTCCGGCGTGCCCATGATCTCCCTGATCTCCTGACCGCTGCTCACCAGCCTCGACAGGCCGAAATCCACAACCTTTATATCCCCGAGAGGAGACTCGCTGGTCAGGAGGATGTTCTGAGGCTGAAGGAGAAAAACACACAATAAAGAAACGGCTCAAACACCGTTACTGATCTAGCCATGACGGTTTGAATTATGAAGTGTTGTTGATGTACTTTGAGGTCCAGGTGCACCACGTTGTTCCGGTGAAGGAAGGAGACTCCCTCCAGGATCTGCCTCATCAGTCTCTTCACGTCGTCTTCTGTGAAGGCCTCGTCTCTGTCTGCCACACACTGGTTAAAGATCTCCCCTCCTGCAGCGCTGCACACAAACACATGCCACTCTTTACTCACCGTGATGTTTTAATAAATGCTTTGTTCACGTTAGTTAATACACGTTAACACATGCCACCCTATTGTGAAGAGTTACCAACCGCTAAACCACACTAGTATGATGTGTCTCCTGAGTTATAAAGACAGCAAAGGGCGATGAGCGGTTTAATCAGAAGCGATGCTCATGTTCCAGGCCAGCGCTGGATGAGCGTGTCCTCCTGTCGCTCGCTCAGTGGGAGATTTTAAACACAGAAGAGCTGCTTTACCCCGAAACAACACGCCGAAGAGCTGAGCAAATAACATGCGTGTACAACCATGTGACTCAACTACAGCACGTCCAGAACAATGACCGCTCTCTCTCTCTCTTGTGCTTGGGTACGGGACATGCCTGCAACCAAAATAAACACTAAGCTTGTTATTTTGATCAACGGACCATCCGAGCAAAATCTAAATATAATGGACTGCCTCTTGGATCTGCTTTGCTCCTCATATATGTCTCCGGAAGAGCACATGAAACAGCGTTTGCGTTTACAGACGGTGCGTTCGAACACACTCTAAACAGAGAGAGAGTTAAACGTCCCGCAGGCTGAAAACACCAAGTGTGTGTTAAGCTTGATTTCATGTCCTCAGCACATGTCCTGCGCTCCTGACCAGACAGCGTGATGAACTCGATTAGACACAGACAGCAGCCTCAGGTCAGAGCTGGAGTGTGTGTGTGTGTGGAGATGATGTGAGGATGCAGTCTGGCTTTCAAGGACACAATAAGAAATTAAAGCACAGAGTTGTTTGGAGTGCTTCTTACAGGCTCCAGGTCTCTGTAATAAACTGATCCCTCATTCAGTTCTCATCTAGAGCTAACAGAGAGCAGCCGTCGGCTCCGGATGGAAAAAGGCCATTCATTTTCTCCATAGGGAATTTATTTTCCTTATGGAAAAAACGGCATTACCCATGATGCTGTAAAGAGAATTCCACCAATCAGAGAGTCGCAGTGAGCAAATCACATCAAATGAGTGCTAAGCTCCGCCCACTCACACGAAGCACCGGACATTATGCAATTACGACTTGAGAACGTTTTAAGTAGGATGGTTTTTAAAGTAGTTTTAAACACTTACTGTTCATTCTGTTTCTGCTTTAATCACAACACTTGTTTTCAGTCGTGGAAATAATCACATCCAAAACTAATGTTTTTGTTTGCATAATATATGTATGTCTGCTGTGTATATAAATACACACATACACATGTATATATTCCAGAAAAAAATTTATTTCTATATGAAATATATTGATTTCTAACATAAAATGCAAGTCTTTTACTGCATGTGCATGCATTTATATGTACATAATACAAACACACAGAACACGCAAATATCATGCAAACTAAAAGATGCTGTTAACCATAAACACACACGAGCCTGATTCTATTCAGTGAAATCTACAGTAATGCTCAGTGTTTATAAAAGGACCATCTTATGACCCTCATAACCCGAGTGAGACTGTCTGAACACCCACACAGCTGTAGAACATGGGCTCTTCTGTCTGCTGTCCTCTAGAGACACGAGGAAAGAGTGTCCAGCCGAGCCAAACCCGCTCCACAGCCTACAGAGAGACACTGCAGGAAAACTCACATCCAGCCAGCGCAGAACTAGGTCATGTTTCGGGGCCGGATGAGGGCCGACTGAGCGATCACATCACTAATGCAGTGTAAGGGTCACACACACTAATCCACACACACACAGTGTTCTTCTGGATGGCGCTCACATTAGAGATCAAACAGAGGGTGATGCCTGTAAGCAGCGATCTATTTCCAGAAGCTCTTCACTGTGACAGAAGCACACTGAGCCGGTCCGAGTAAATCATCAGGACTGAATGAAAGACTTCTCTGACGGAAGAAAGGAAGGCTTTCACACGGAGCTCAGCTGGAGAATCACATATTACACATTATTATTATTATTATTAATCATAAAATGCAAAAGTGCGCTATGCTATACTATACTGTATTACACTGATATTCAGTTACACATACTCGTGGCTCATTAGCATGCATGTTTCTAGAATATTGCCCATTTATTAGCACATATTAATACCTTATTCTACATCCCTAATCCTACCCAATACCTAACAACTACCTTACTAACTATTAATAAGCATCAAATTAGGGCTGTTTTGAAGGCGAAGTAGAAGCTAATAATAATAATAATAATTGTAAATTGGCCAACACTGAGTTTGGTGGGAAAGTGTGTTTCTCCATGCAGCTGAAAGCACTCACTGCACCCACAGCATTCCTCTCTGTCCAGCATCAGCCTCCATTCAGGCTCAGATCTCCTCCTCAGGGGCGCAGTCGCTGCCATCTCCTACTGTGTAGGAGGAAACAGCTGAAGAGCGTGAGAACAACAAACACAAACAGCAGACTCGGCTACCATCAGATTCACCCTGGGTAAAACTGCTATTAGAGTTAACTAAAACACGCTAGAACACCGTTCTATTTGATTCTACAGTTCTAATGATCCGGAAGCACATGCTTCATGAGCACGAGCGCTATAGTGAGTACTAGCAGCAGCGGTTTCAAATCTGCATCAGTTGCAGTGCATGACTAGAAACTGAACTGGTCAATGTGTGCATGTTTTTGTATTGCGTAAAAAAAAAAAAAAGTATGTGGCTCAGCTGAGGTCATAGGTTTGTTTTATAGTGTTTAATCCGCATTTTAATATTTCATGTGCTTTCTCATTACAAACACATCTTGGACCCGCTCAGAGCAGACAGTAAAGCCAGGATGTGTTTCAGCAGGTGCCCCGAGCTGTGGTCTGAGTTCACTGATGATGCAGTGATGGAGATTAAACCCTCCCTCTCCAGGCCGTTGGCCACGCTCCGGCCGCTCACGTGCTGCCGATGAGACACTGACATAATGAACTCCCAGTTGGAGCTCGACTCGCCCCGGACTCACTGGAAAAACATGAATAAGCCCTCTATCACTCCAGCCCTCCAAAACCACATCCCCTCCCTTCAGACCGCCCCAGTGCCCCGGAATATCCCTCACCCGGGGGAAGACGGAGCTGTCGGCTATAACAGGCTCTTTCTGGATTTCACGTGCTAGATGAGCGAGATGCATTACGCTCTACTTCCCCGCCACAGAGAGATCACTAGAACCAGCTCTATTATAGTGCTGAAGGGGAGAAAAGAGCTCATCTGACCAGATTCTGCTTTCGTATCTCCAATAAGAGCTCAACAATAGACTGAGCTTTAAGACCAGGAAAGCAGGGCAGCAATTAAAGAGAGATTAAACACTAATTCAGGACCAAAAAGAATATAATCCTCCGCACGTTTCCAGGAGGACTGCAAAATGATGATTTCACATATTCCTTAAACAAATATACAAAATAGTACATTTTCAGAAAAGTTTCACCTGTTTGAATTTAATGTAACATTTAGAAGTAGAAAAACATAAGATTGTGTTTTACTGTATATTTCACATTATTAGTCTGTTATTTACAACGTTAAAAATAAAAATCAATAAATAAGTGACAGTATAGTGTCACGGTCATTCAAAGGTTTGGGGTCAGTATGTATTATGATTGTTTTCGTTTGATCTTTTTGGAAGTTTGCTGTTTAAGGAGTCGGTTCTACAGGAGTCGTTGGGTTACTAGCTTGTTAACGCAATCACTTTCGTGGACCAAGTCAACTAGTTAGTTTGCGCTGCTTACTGTAAGTCTGTATGCTTGTGTGATGACCTCACGTGGCCCATCTGGACAGGTTTATAGACCCCAGGTGAATTCATCTGGAAAAAATGCTTATCCTGGTTATTGGGGTCAAAGTTGGACATTTGCTTGACCAGCAGGTTCTTGGCCTCGTCTTAGATGCTAATCTGTCGGTGTAATCTATTATCTGCCTAATGGCCCGCCTGACCCCCCGGGGTCTTGGCGAGATGCGGCCAGAGCAGATTTACTGCACCATATGAAGGCAATCAGGAGCTCAGTGACAACTGCCATCTAAAACAGGGCCCTGGATATTATATTTCATCAGTAACTTGCTGCGGTTTTAAATATGATCCCATTTCCACCTTGCGTTTTCTAAACACTTTGTGCCAGTCTGACACAGTTATGTTCGCTCTGCATAAACCGACTGCTCCAGTTGGTTATACGTATTTATTTAGAAGCGGTTTGACTAATCTGCTGCAGATTTGGGCTGTGCACAGCGTCTGTGACTTAGCGTGCATCACAAATTATATTGAGCCTTGCTGTTAGCGATGGGTTGGTATCGACCGCTGAGATCTGATGGTTGTCACGATACAGAGAGCTTGAGCACGTGACGAGAGCGCCAGTGCACTTAAGCTTCTACATGCAGATGGGTCTAATTAGAGCAGTGTCACGAGAAACAAGTAATGTGTAACAGGAGATGGCCTGAGATACAACCAAGCACAAAACTGTGTTATGATTGCTGAAGAAAATCTGCACAAAACACTGTGAAGGGATGAAACTGATAACACGGATTGTGACAGCTTTTGTGCACGATGGAAGAGCAAAAGTAACCTAAGCAAGTGAAACTAATGACACCTGTCTTTCTTATTGAAGTGCATGTACAAACTATAAAACACTGTCACGCATGAACGGCCAAAGTGGCTGAAAACTGCAATTGACAATGCATTCTGGAAATTCCCCTAATCTTTCATGCAGGCTCTGGCTCGCGTGCTGGGAGACAGCTGCTGGTGAAGGACGGCCGTGTGGGCAGATGAAGAGCGTCCAGCTGAGCACATGCCATCTCTGGTGGGTGAGAGGAAACCAGATTGACCTCGTCCAAACCCAGCCCATCGTTATAGATCGGCCTGCAGGGACCTAACCAGATCATCGATACGCTCTCGAGACTATCAACTCTCCCTCATCACAGTCAGTTCATTCAAGGCTTCTGCTCTTCCTCAACACGTTCCTTTGTGAGTCTCGTCAGTTTCCATGGTTAGGAAGGGTCTATGGGCTCTGTGTGTTTGGAGGGGCAGATTAAAATTCCTGCGCTGACCCCTCTCCCCGTCCATTCACGCCGGACACTGGGAACCGGGTCAACCGGGACAGAGCCAGCTGCGCGGCCACAAACCAACACGCTCCACTCGCTTCTGCTGGGCGATCTGCATTATACTACGCGCAAATGCTTTGACATACTTGTAGAGACGACAGAACAAAACAAGAATCAGTTGCTGCTTTATCTTTTTATCTTAAGATACGAGCGCTAGAGGCATAACAGATCATCTGCTCCAAATCTGAAGTGTGTGATCCAATTCAGCCAATGAGTGCATCAAACTCCAGCTCAAAACAAAACGTCCAACGAGACGGAGCTGAATCCCATCTGCGCTCATTGTCTGGGAGAGGATATGGTTGAGTGGAAGCCAGTGTGACCCACTTCATGCCGAATCAAATAAACCATCAGTGACCTTTCTAGAACATCAAATCTGCTTCATATGACCACCAGCGGGATGAAAACATTGGCTGAATTGGATCACGCACTTCAGATATTGAGTTGGGACCAAAAGAGAGATACAGTACAGTACCTGATAATGGCAGCTCGCACATCACTAAAACAACAATCATTATACAATCACAGACCGCACACCCATAATATTGAGTCCAATAAAGTGTATGAAGGACTACAGCAGCTGTACAGTAGAGATGATGAGCAGCCCGGAAATGCTCGGTAGTTCGTTGTCAATGTCAGCATTTGGCTGCGAAGGAAACCCAATACGCCAGCACACATGCATGCATGACCACAATAACTGTGTGTGTGTGTGTGTGTGTGTGTGCTGAACGTTGCTGGAATAGCGAGTGCTCACTGAAGCGTGCTCAGTTTCGCTTTGGGGGGTTTATAGGTGGATTAGTGCTCTTTGGTTTTCACTCGCTCTTGTTTTCTCTCTGTGTACTCGTGTTCGTCTCTTATTTCAGCGTCCTGCTCATTTACCTTCTCTGATCCTCGCGTCTGAGCTCAGTCTCGCTGTACTTCCTTAATTGGATCGGATGGGATTTCACCTCAATATTTAACAGCCTGACGTGATCCCGGCCATTGATTACGGAGCGAAGCACAGCCCCGTTTATCCTCACAAGCTTGCACATTCACTAAAGCACAGACTGAATGAGCTTCTGCTGAGTAAATAAAGAGTATGTAGAAAGTTATTCTCATTCAATGGGAAAGATATTCCACAGGATATTATATTGGTTTGGAAAGACATAAGGTCAAATGATTTTGGGATGAATTTCAGGAGCAACATAGATTGATATTGACAAACTGAATGTTAATGACAGGTAATGAAATGAAAACACTAAGTTGATTAAGCTGAAAGGAGCATTGACTAAAAGATCATTCTTGGGATTCAAGAATCAATATATATTTGTTAACAAACTCAATTACTGTAGCTGCTAGTTTGGGAAGATCAGGTAAATCACTAGTCACTAAAAAATACTTTAAGAGTAAAGTTCTAATTGGGGGATTGAAAGTCTTGAAATCTGGCACCAAATCTGTTACCAATGCAAGATAAAACAAATACCAGATTACAATGAAGTGTACTCGGGATTAATGCACTGAATAAAAGGATCGACCCTCAGATTTAGGTATGGGTTTATAAAAAAAATAAAAATAAATCTTTCATGCAGTATGTAACACAGCTCTACATACTACAAAGGGTTAAATCTGAAAGTGCACTGTGTATAAAGTAGGGATGAGCGAGTACAGCATTATCTGTATCTGTGCTCGGACTGGGCGGGGCCTAACCCGGAAGTGGGCGGGGTTTAACCTGGAAGTGGGTCGGGTTGATCAAAAATTGTTATATTTTATATTTATATTTTTATATGTATTTTTTTATTGCTGATTAGAAAACTACTTGCATGACAGCATCAGCATTGAGCTTCAGATCAGGGGTTTTGATCATGATAACAAACGAACTATACAAAACCCGCGAACCTGAGTGACCTGAATGAAAACGCAGATTCATTCGTTGTCACTAGGTGGCGCTTTTGGAGTGATAAAATATCTGTTCATGTACACAAAGCAAACACTGCTATATCAGTCGTTACAGACACTCTGAGACGAACATGAGAGAAATCGACCAATCACAGCAGATTAGCTTCACGCAAAGAAGGGGTTTGGAAAAATGAATCCTGGAGTGAATCGTTTGGGAGTTTTTGAGCAAATAAGGTCAAAAATAAAAGTGTTAAGGTGCGTTCACACCGGACGCGAATGAAGCGTCAAGCGCGAGTGGTTTACACGAATAGCGCGTTAGACGTGTGATTCGCGCGAAACGCTCAAGTTGAAAAATTCGCGCCGCGTTAACCAATCAGGAGCTTGCTCTGGTAGTGACGTGATTACTAGCAAGCGGAGGCAGACTTCCGAAACTATGGAAGACAAAATCATCATCTCTGTATGATAC
>JAUMHQ010000041.1:330072-344020 GCA_032361165.1 Enteromius paludinosus | reverse complement strand
TGTTCCAGAACAGTGTAACACAAATATTGGAGTGTGTTCAGCACATTTCCGGAGGACTGATTCCTGAAGCTGACAGACCAGTCTATGCTGGCTGTGCACAGAGACTAGAAAGTGAGGCAACTCTACCTCTGCAAGAACAGTCTGCTGCTTCTGACTGGAAAATAATCAACCTGTCAAAAAATATTTTTTTTTTAAATGGGCTTATGCTTTTCTTTTTCTCGGTTGGTACAAGCTCCGCACGTGATGTGATTTGAATCCTCATGTTCTGATGCTTCATTTGATGTTGCTTTAATACCTTGAAATGTATAATGTTTTAATTTTGTTTTGGAGATGAAAGTTGTAATGTGTAACTGAACGAAAAAGCATAGGAAAGGTGTATTTATCATCCATTTTTACTTTAAAACAAAAATGTATTTTATATTTTTTTGATAGTAATATGACAATAATCACATATCTCACACATAGAATCCACGGTCATAATGTGTGGGACTATTCAAACAGAATTTAAACACATAACCACATGATATTAGCTATTAGATAGATATTAGATATTAGAGAATGAAAGATGTTTTGTTTGAACCGATGAGCAATAAACTGTGTCCTCAGTCGTTTCCCATCGATTCCGCACAGATTTGGCTCATTTCAAAAAGCCTTTTACTGAACAGTAGCTCGCGGTGATCATCGCTGCCGCTTCAGTTCAGTGCGTTACATGACTGCGCCCTACTGATCATAACTTTCCTGTGTCAAAGCATTTTCTGTGTTCCCGCATAATACACTGAGACCACTTTCCTTCCCGCCCGCAATTTCAATGGCCAGATAAAAAACTTTACACAGCAATCATCATTTTATGACAACAGGCACAATACGACACTGTAATTATTTTTACGGCTGCTAGTGGGCGCGTACCATTAAAATGTAAATATAGGTCGCAATAAGAAACTTGCACATATTACCTATAGAGTCGGGTTTTTTTGTTGGAGCATAAACACATTGCTTTACACCAAATACACAATATTGTTCTTTTTTAGCAACATCAAATGACCCCTTTAAAGCACTCCACAAGCATGTGAACACGATACGACTGAACGTTAGAGACAGCTCTGCATACCTGACCCTGTGCTGTGCTCCACTGTTTTGGAGTGTGATGTCTGCGAGGTAGAAGTGGACTGGGCCCTCTGGTCAGAGCTCATGCTGTCTTGGCCCAGAGCCGAGCTGCTCTTGCGGGGTTTCTTATCGGTCAGGTGCAGTGGAGAGCTCTTCTTAATGGCCCTGTTGCGCGGGCGGATGGTGGCATTGACTTTAAGGTAGCCCTGAGCCTTGTACTCTTTCAACTCTCCGTAGTTGGCGTCTGTGACGCGGCATTCGTACAGACCCTCGTCGTTCTTGCTCACCCGAGAGATCTGCAGCTTGTGGGAGATGTCATTGCCTTGGACCTTGACTGTCTGTGAAGAGAAGCGAAGAAAAATCCTCAGATGAACTCGTGCTGTAGACCAACTGATGAAACTTACACTCTTAAAAATAAAGCTACTTGAAAAGGTTCTTCACTGCAATGCCACAGAAGATCTTCTTTTGGTTCCACAAGAAACCATTAAAAGGTTCTTCAAAGAACCATCTCTTTCTGAGCTTTTTCTAATCTAAAAAACCTTCTTTTGCCACAAAAATTAAAACAGAAATGTTCTTCAAATGTTAAAAATGTTAAAAGCGCTATTACTCCCTGTCCGCCACCTGTTCCTCAGTGAAGCAATGATCTTCACAAGCCTCCAAAAAATCTTAATCTACTATCATCATAATTGCATATGTCAGAATATATAAATATCCGTATCTTTTTTGCTTTTTATTCTTCCTGAATTAGGCTATTTTGCCTATAAAAGATTGAGGCTTCAAATATGATTTTTCTAAAGGTTAAGTTAACAATCATATAGTGTATGTCAGGCTTTACTGGGCTAAAGATTACAAATTGCCTGCACCGAGGAGCTTTATTAAAGAGATTGTTCACCAAAAAATCATAGACTTGTAATAATGTACTGTATCATATAAGCATAGAGCACATACTCACACTTATTTTAGTCCCTTCTTCATCAGGATCCGGATCTGGAATCAGCTCCATCTGCTCATACAACAACAAGAATAGTGTTTATTATGTCTTTTGCATTTAAGATCAAATCTGTAGATTGTAATGCTGTGGTGATTAGTGTTGTAATGATACAGAAATGTGTGATGCCCTAAAAAAATACTGACATTTAATATCACAAGAAACAACAGGCACAACATTCAGGGCATAACGTTTAAACATTAGTTGAAGTTGAAGATTTGAGCATAATGAAAGTATTTATAGCTGTATCACAAGATTCTTTCGTGTACTCATATATATTTGGTGAAGAACTGCAGAGAAACCTTTTAGGTTTCTGTGGTTTTCAGTAAATCTAGTGCAATCATCGCTCTACAAATGTGGAGATAAATTAAAACTACTTCTTGGGTTTTCACAAATACATCTTAAACTCACAACACATGCAGAGACTGTAAACCAAGACATCTTACAGTGACGTGCTTTTCTCTGAAACACTTTTGGAACAGACTATACTGTATACTTAATGCACACACACACACAATTCATTAAAAAACAAACACAATCTGTTCTCGCACTTTTTTTTCTCTCAAGCAGTAAGTTGACTCATGAGTGTAATACACTACATTTTTAAAGTAGTTTACGTCTGTACGTCTGGTTTTATCCATCAAACATCTGAAACAGCTGATTTTAGCATGCACCTGACTGCACAGGTGGCTCAGAATCGCTTCTGAGGGGCATGCAGGCTTCTTTACTCAGACCGGTTAATGCAGCTCAAAGGTGACACACAGTACAGTACAGAAAATGCGTTTAATCACAAACAGCACCTTTATACAGTACTTTGAGACTAGAGCCTGAGGTGGGTCAGAGCAGACATAATTTAGTCTGGCTTTTATGTGGCTTCGTGTGTTTATACAGAATTTTGAGCAGGCACAGAGCAGCCTTAACTCAGAGTTAAGACGGGTTCGGTGTGTGATCCTCAGTCCATGCCCAGCTTTAACTCTGTAAATATTAAGTTGGCAAGTGTGTGATGCCTGATGTTTAAAATCTGCTCAGATTTTGAGAGTCATGTACAGGTTTTCAGCTTCCATGCTTTAAAATAATACAACAATAAATGATTGTGTTTCTGTCTTTATTTTTATTTTGACATTTTAGTTTAGTTTATTGTTTGGTTTTGTGTGTGTGTGTGTGTGTGTTTTGCCTTTTTATATGTTCTTATCATGTATATTTATTAATAGTAGTATCATCTGAGTGTGTTATTTTAATGCATGTTAAACTAAAAGGAAATGAGAAATATATAAATTCTATTCCAGTTAGCGTTTACTGCAGGTAATTTTGTAAACTGGTTTAAGGTAATAACCCTGATATTGTTTTTTTTTGTAATGTAACTGTATGACCTAAATTCACTGATCTCTTTATGTGTTCATACACAAAATATAAAACCATATCCAAGAAGCTACATAATACAGCTTACGACTTCCCTCCTGTGTGAACAATCCCTTTCTTGTGTTCCATCCATTCAATTTATTAATTATTATTAGGTTTAAATGTTAGTCAGACAGACGTCTTTGGCTATTTGTTCACATCTCGTTCTGTTTTTGTTAAGCATTATACTAAAAACTGTTAAAAACTGCTGATAACTAATTTGTCAGCCAGATCACTTTTACTCAGTGTAAACTTTCAAATGACTTAATTTTGCATGAAGGTTTTTTTTTTAATAAGTCAGCTAATTATCCAGCTGGTTAGAGCACAAAAGGTCAAATAACTGAGCATCAAAATAGCTAGCTGTTGATTATCGGTTATCATTATCGGCTAAGAAGTACCATATCCATACGTTTCTAATTACAGAGAGAGAGAATAAACCCTCAAGCTCGTATTGCAGTGACCTTGAATTGTTGTTCTGTTACAAACAATGCTATTAAAAACTCTGAATGTTTGAGAAGCGCAGTTAATTGTTTGTTTAGGGACGACATGCAGACGGTGAGAGGTGTTTTGGTCGTTGGAGCTAAACCCAACAATGATTCATTAGAAGCGGCGCAGGAACAGATGGCACTGCAGGCATCGTTTTCTGCTCTTTAAGGAGTTTGAAATATTCAAAAAGCAACACATCAAAAAACAATCAGCACAAAATCCATCAGTCTAAAGAGGAATAACTCTTCTGCCTGACGACACGAGGATGAATAATCAACTTCTTTTGCTTGTGGTCAATTGGTTTTAAATTAAGCAATAAAGGAACAGATTAGATCCATGGTAAACATGTTCATCCTTAATGCCAATAATGTCATGTTTGCTTGAGGCTCTCCGGAAGTATTATCCACTCAAGCTTCATTCTGGCCGACCTTTGGAGAGAACACCTTGAAAATATGCTCAAATGAAGATGTCTGACAAGTCAATGCTACAGGGTTTGAACCTGCATTTACTTCATGCATTGATTTTTAGCAGCCGTTGTTTATTTAGATGGGAAATGGCATTTTGGCCAAAAAAAATAATAATCCTAGCTAAAATGTGTATTAAAAAAAACTGCACTTGCAGGTAATATTAATGAAGGCCACAATAAGTGTGTTAAGAAACACACTTGTGAACATACTCTATTATTACAGTAAGTTTACTTTTAAAACATGCACATTGCATTTTTTTTTTTTTATTAAGATTTCCTTTTTTTTTGTGCTGAAAATGTCTGAAAAGTACTTGTAAAGTACTATCATTTTTATTGTAGTTTGAATATATAATTTAATGTACTTAATGGGCAAATTCATTATTAAAAATGTGTAATTGCAAATATGTTTAAACATAACATGCAATTGTGAGTCGAAATAACAAATTAGAAATGTCAGCACATTCAGCAGTCCCGTAAACATATGTCAAAGATTATAGACACAATTACAAATTGCATATAAAGATGTACTTCAGGTTTACAAAAAAAAAATAAGCTCAGCTAAATGCATAATTTCACTTTAAACAATCATTTTAATTTTTATAAAACATTTAATTAAATATGATTAACATTTTGTTTCAGCTTGTTTCCAAAGTAGCATTTATGTAGCAAATCATTGAAACTGCACTTAAATAATCAAATCAATCTTTTTTTTTTTTGTAAATCAACAATTTTTATTCAAAAATCCCTTGCAAATCTCCCTTTTAATTACATTGAATAAAATGTTACATTTTTAAAAACTATTGTCTTTTCATCAGTTTTCCAGTATTTATAAAGAAAAAAATAAATTAAATAAATCTTACAGTATAAACTACAATTAGAAAAATTATTAACTGATAAAGCAGATGCTATAAAATGTCAAGGTTTTGAAAGTAACCTCAGTAATTTTATGCTCATTAAACATTTAATACATGAATGTACACATGAGAGCATAATAGACTCTCACGAGATGAATGATAAAAGCTCTGTTTGACATGCACTGGGTCGTCTCATTCTGATCACATGACCAGCTGAATGCAACTCAATTTATCTCAGTAATGGCCCTCTCATTGCTCACGTTCACTTGAGGAATTCATTTATCATGCCTGAGATCATTTCAAAAGACCAGAGAAAAATCCAAAAACAAAAACTTCAGAACCAATGTTTTCTGCCAAATTAATTTATTAGGATTGTGTCCGAGTGTGTGGCAAAGAGCTGATGTGAAATTTTAGATCAGGACAAGCGGAAATAGAAAGTGGTTTACTCTTATCAAGAACATCGAACCCTCCAGACCTGAGGCCAATTATTGTGTAAGTACGTTTTCCTCAGACAGAGTCAGGACTCGACTTTATACACAGCATTATCAATCAGCTTCATTCACTGCTACATGGATAAAATACAATTCTGTTGTTTTTTGGTTTGATATTTCATTGTTATAGCAGTATTTATTTATTTATTTATTTATTTACTTAGTGTTTTTGTCTTGTGTTCCAGTAACAATACAGTACACTAAGAAGCAAAACTGCACAAGGTGCTGGTTTTTAAATATGTGGGTTTTTTACCCAACTTTTTTTTTTTAAGCACAACTCAAACTAAACTTAATTAGGTTTATGCTGAAAAAAATCAATGATATTCTCCTTTATAATGCATTTCATTTTCTCAGGATAGAAATCCTGTTATATTAACCAATTAAATGCATTTAGCCCTAAATGACATTTAGAAAGTTTTACTGGAAAACAGAAACAGAATACAGAGAGTTTAAGTCCTCATTGATATCAGATTGTTGAAAGTAAGCTTTTAGAGCAGGAGAAGGCCTGGTGTTTCAGGAAAACCCACTCGGAGCGGACGTCTGTCTAATACAGGCTGTTGATCTCCATTACGCTCAGATCTCGTATCTCTGCTATAACATACCGGCCATTTAGCTGGACCTCCAGTAGCCTCCCATTAAAATCAAATACAATTAAACTAAATGTGCTCTAATGAATTTCCAATTTCACTAGCAGTTCTGGGTGTTCGGCATTGACTTCTGAGCAGTATCTGGCTTGCTCTGCAAATGGAGGCTCTTTATTTCATGAACTCGCTGAGATATGCTCCAAGCCTGCTATTTAACGGGACAGTTCAATCGAAAATATAATATAATTGATTCTGTGTCTGAGGATGATCATGATGCAGGACGACTGACTCTGTGATGAAGCTTATGAGAATACATTTAGATGAGCATAAAATTCAAAAAAATATTGTTTAGCAGTATCTGTAACAAGTGAGGACGTGAAGCGTGCAGGTTCAAGTTCAAAAGGGTTTATTAGGAGAGGGGCTTTTATGCTAAGGGAAGTTCAGGGACAAACAAGGTGGGCAGTGACAACGGTTTCAACATACAGTAAAAGTCCTGACAGAGCAAACAGGTGAAAACACACAAAAGAAGTCCTAGTGCAACTCCAGCTGGGCGTAACAGTATCACACCAATATCTACACCATATTGATTTTAATAAACAGCGACCCCCTGTTATTGAGATGCTCTCCAGTCGTGATGCTCTTACTGCTAATGTCTCTCATGAGCAGATCGGAGAGTGAAGCTGTTGATTCCTCGTCACAATCATCAAACACAGCGCTCCTGTATTTATAGAATATCTCCAATGGTGAATTCCTCAAATTACACACACATTGTATGCATGTACGTTGTATGGTCTTCCCTAATTATTTCAGTTTTCCTTTATATTATATGTGAAGTTCAGCTAATTGCATTTTCTGTAAATTCAAACTTTAACATATTTTCATTTAAATGCATTTAACATGCAATGAAGTCTTCTAAAACATTGCATTCAGTTCACACAGACAATATATTCTTTTTCAAATTGTATTATTTCTGTAATTCTGTAAACTCTGCATACTTTATAATAAAAGTTCAATCTGTTAACCTTTTTCAGCATTAAAGCACTGCATTTCTTTTATTTTGCACTAAGTATATATTTGACAAAATAATTTGGGCCCTAAAGCTGCTAGTAAATGAAGCTGCATCTAAACAACATGTCATCCGAATTTGAAGTTGATTTCACAAAAACGAAGGATCCAGTGAAGTATGGTCAACGGTTGACACCAACACACCACAAAGTTTTTATGTATGTATTTATGTATGCACGTTTTGTTTTTTAACATGCTTTCCTATCACAAATGAATACATTTCTGCCGCAACAATATGTGTTTTGTTTAAGATTAGTATAAGCTTTACTATGAAATGATGGAGTAAATTTAGTCAAAACTGAAGCATGACTCCGCCCACTAGCCGATTTTGAGTGTTTAAGCTTAGAAATTACATATTTTATATATAAACACCTTTTTCTTTTGTTCCATTGTTACATTTTGTCATATACACATTGTGAGTGAATGAAAGTTCGTACTTGTAATATATATAATTAAGCGTGTTTGGCGTGCTGTCCGGGGAGAGGCTCGGACATCGGCGGACTCCTGAGCCCTAGGGACTATATCCCTTCTTGTCCGTGAGGACCTTCTGGCTTTTGACCTTGGGCTGTACTCTGTTTTTGTGAACATTTTGCTGCCTGCTCTGACCATTGCATGGATACTGGTTACGATTCTGTCACGTTTTGAATATATCTGTTTGCGTGTTTTTGGATCTTGTTTGTTTGAACGCTGTGTTTTAATAGGCAAGCGTAATAGATCCAATTGCGAGCTTTGAGTCCAACCCTGTTTACAATTATGTTATATGTGTGTGTGTGTGTGTGTGTGTGTGTGTACTTTTTTTCTTTCTCAAAAAAATCTCTTTTGCTGTCACATCAGAGTTGATGTTTATGCAGAACAGCTGAGCAGTTGGAATGCATGCGTACATAAAGTATCTTAAGTTTAGTAATGCGACAAACGCATGCAAAAAAACACAGTGTTTTGTTTCAATTGGTCGTGTGCAAACGCTCCAGCGCCTGCCGTACTAATACCTCTGCGAGCCTCGACTCGTCATTTGCGATTCTTACGCTCTTCATTACAGCAAACCATCGTTCTTCATGCCCACTGAAATTGACTTCTTGTAAAATGTGCCCCTGCAATTATTTTGCATAATGCACGAGGCTCTGAGGTCCCCGACACTAAATTAATGTCAGGGAAGAAGGATGGCATCATCTATATTAAGATATAAACATATCTCACTTGAATGGCCATAGCCGTCAAACATATTTCACTGCAGAGATGGAGAACTCTGCGGCTGAACCTTGAGGATATCGTTATTATGAATCTGTATCTCCCTCTTTATGAGGATATTGAGCAGTATGCTTGTGTTCTCAGGGCAAACAATATGATTAGATACACACTTCTGAAACTTTCTCTCTCACACACACACCGGCTCCGTTCCATATCCGTTCAGCTCACAGTTTCATCAACCTAAAGCTGGCTGAACTTCAACAAGTTATTATATTGCTCTTGTAAGCTGTGCGAATGTGGCGTAAAAACAGTGATGCATTATGATGGCCTTGCTTTAGAGCCATCCGAGCGGATGAAATACGGCTGAGGCAGCACATGGAGTGTGTGGAACATGTTCAACTTCTCGCTTAATGACATCTGGGCTCTGTGCAATGAGATAAATGTGTGTGCATCTGCAGATTTCCAAACACAACAGCAGATAATTCACGGGCACACAGGGGCTTTGCTTCTGAGAGCACACAGGTAATGATTAATCCAGTTACTATTTCACACACTCGGGCAGTTTTCCCAATTAAACGCATCAAGATTTACATTTACATTGAAGGTCTCTATTACTGCCACTGAACTTTAAGCACATTCAGTTAACGTAGCCAGTACTTTATTCATGTTTTCATGTCGTTGGAATAGAGCTGGTGATGTAACATAAAGCAAATTAATACTTAAATAAATATCTAGGTGCACTGCACTAAAGGTGTCAGCATTACTTAAAAAAATGTAAAACCATTATTATTGCTTAAAATAGCTAAAATGTTATTATAATTAAAATACAGTAAAATATAATAAAATAAAAATATAATTAATAAAAACATATTAAAACTGGCAGCTGAATTTTACCGTAAAAAATACAAAAAAAGCAACATTATTACACTTTTACAATTACCGGACACCCTTGTCTTTGTCACTCCACCCTGAACTGTCTTTACCAGATACACTCTTCTTAGGAACCTGTTTCAAATCAGGAGGACAATAAAATATGCACTCATGGACACACACATTTCTGAGTATTGTTTGTTAGCCTTTAGTGTGCTCCTGGTTTCTGTGTTTCTTGTCTTGTTTTCCTAGTTTTGCCCTGCCTGTGTTTTGACCCTGGACTGGTTCCTTGTTTCTGATATTGGATTACTCTTTTGCCTTGACTTGGATGTTGTTGTTTGTCACTGTAACACTGTAAACAAAAACACACAAAACAACAACAAAAACAGCACACAACCAGCTCACATTAGCATCCTAGCTTCAAAACATACCAAACCTCGTAACATTTAAATTACGTAATTTCGCGAACTGACAAAATGCTAATATACCAACCTTCAGATACTGAAATCTGTTTTGTAGCTTTGCAGTAATACACTAATAACCATTAAAAGCAGGTGGTGAAGAGAAAGAAAAAATAACGTTGAACATGATCGCTTCAGCTCAATTCGGAACATTCCCTCATGTTAAATGCTTCGTGCATACAGTGCATCAAACATCACAGCACATGCTTAATGTGGCCGCGCTCTCCCGGCTTTTGGGCAAAATCCGCCGAATATCAACATTTTTCCATCGCTGCACCACAGCGAGCCACTGTCCGAAAGTCAAACAGCAATGTCTTGGCTTAAGAAATCACAAGCTGGTAACTGATGTCAGAAGAGAGCAATCCGACAGTGTCTCCAAGTGCTCCTCTAAATGCTATTTTGGTTTATAAATTATAATTTCATGTTTATACAATTGTTCAAGAAATGTGTTTTCATTAAGAAGGTAAAATTAAAGTTTTAGTTCATATATCTGTCTGTTTGTGTTTATTAAAAAATCAAATGCATGTGAATTAAAATTGAAAATTGAGTATGCAGTGCATCGTCAATGCATCGAGATATTGTATTGAACCGAATCGATGACATAATAACCGCAATCGAACCGAACCGTGAGACCAGAGTAGGTTCACACCCCTAGTGTACACTACCGTAAAATTACATGTAATGTCTAATACAGTGTTTGACTGTATAATGTAGAAGAAATTATATATATTCTATGTGAATGTTTGTTAAACTAAATTAGATTTCTGTGATGTTCAGCATCATTACTCCAGTCTTCAGAGTCACATGGTCTTCAGAAATAATCATAATACACTGATTTACTGCTCAACAAACATTTGATCAATTCAAGGCATCTTTGCTTGACAATTTTTTTTTTTGAAAAGTAGTGCATGAAATGAAATAGTATACTTAAAGCCTGCTAAATTGGAACAGCTAATTTTGTACTTAATGAACTTTAATTGTGCAAAAGTAGTGCTGATGTCCAATTAAAGACATATTTAGTGTATTTGATTGTGCTAAACGTGGAACTACTGCAAGTATACTTTAGGTACAGTACACTTTAAATATTTGGAAATATAAATATTTAAAGTGCAATATTAGACACTCCTCATAAAAAAAAACTTAAAAAAACGCATTTTAGGCTTATTAGTAAGAAATATGCATTGAGCACAAGTAAAGGAAAGGATATGACTTGTGGCCAGGTATGATTTCCCATACTAGGAATTTGAGCTCGGGGAGCAGTTGGGGGAACGGTGTCTTGCTCAAGGGTCTCAGTCGTGGTATTGAATATGTTGTGAGTAAATATGTCAATAGATTTGAAGTATACTTAGTAAGAAAAAAATATATTTTAAATGTATTACTTTTTATAAATAAATAAAATAAAATATTTTCAAGAGCTGCCCAGTAGCATTCAGACACCATCTCTTTTTATCAGAACTACTATGTGATTTAGTGATGGTAATTTCCTCAGTGCAGCGAAAGAGTTCATTAGTGGAGCGATGCAGCCATAACTCTACACGCGAGAGACATCATTCAATTCTTAACATCTCCTGAACCCACTGAACCCATTCTGAACCAGTTTTCTACACACAAATCATCTGGTACACAATGCATTTTGTGTGAGTACCAACTCTACACCACTACACTTTTCAATTGGCTCTCTGCATTGACAGATTGTTGAAACATGTCAAATGTGGTATAGCAACATACTTGTTATGCTGAGGAAGCTTGTTAATGCCCAGAGGGATGATATCATTTACTGCTGGGCACAGACACACTGTTGCATGAGTCATGAATTATTCAGGCCCGTGGAGAGGCAAGAGGCCCGTTAAACAACGTGTGAATATATGTATATGAAGGAAATTATTGTATTTGACAACCGCTCTCGGTGTGACTCCAGACATATGTTGCTGATGATTGATTTTGGCTCCTGTAATGTGGTTAGCAAATGTTCTTGTCACTTGTTGACAAGACTTGAGTAAACATTGCGTCAAACTATTGTTCCGGCAGTCTGTGTGGCATTTTTATAAGACTCTAGAAAGGTTTACTGCACTGATTTCTTGTTGTTGTTGTTTTTCTGCTAATGATGTCACATTATTACACTATAAGAAAACAAAGAATACAATCCTATGGTAATAAATTTTTTATATTATAGTGTATTGGTGGCTAAGTGTAACACCCGTCTGGTTTCATGTGCCTGTGTTTATGTTTTCATGTCCATGCGCTCTTTGTGTTTATTTACATTTCAGCGTCCTCGTGCACCTTGTTTGTAACCCCGCCTTCTCATCAGTGTTTTACTCCCGTCCAGCCGTGTTTCCAGGTGTTGTGTATAGTGTCCTTGATTATTTGTCCTTTATATTCCATGCCTTGTGTAATGTTCGATGTGAGTCGATGTTAATGTTATGTTTTGTGTTTCAGCTCTCTTTGTACCTTGTCTTTATTATTAAAATTGCCTTGTTTATTAGATTCCTCGTCTCTCAGTCCTCCTTCTCCGCTGAGAAGCACAGCGCTTCATGACCGATCGACTCACCACGACACAGGAGATGGCGTTTCCTGCCCAGTTCAGTGCTTTAGTTTTGAAAGATCTGCCCTTCTTCGAATTTGCTGAGGAGTTTTATGAACTGTTGAAACAAGCGGGTCTCGGCGGGACGCAGCACTGATCGCGGTGTTCAGCATGGGCGCCGGCTATCACCGCCCCGTGGATCTCCCGGACACCACGGTTTTGACCTGGGAGGAGGCCTTGTATTCGTGCCTGGGATGGGTTCACTCTATGGCATATTAAGTGAGATCCCCACGATCAGCCATTCCGCCATGAGAGCATCGCTCGAGTCTCGTGCCGCCAAGGTCGAGCAGTAAACTGCATACATTTCTACAGACTACGGTCTGCCTTCACAGCCCGAGAAGCCATGTAAGATGGTTTCGTTTTCGCGGCCAGGATTGCTGTGCGAAATCCTCACGGCTCCCAGCCCGCCAATTATGGGTCCTAGCCACGAATCATGGTTTGAGGAGCCATGTAAGATGGTTTCAGTTTCGTGGCCAGGAGTGCCGTTCGAAATCCTCGCTGTTCCTAATCCGCAAATTACTGGTCCTAGCCCCAAATCACAGTCCGAGGAGCCGTATGATGTCCTGTCGTTACCGGTTTCACAGCAAGAAGAGCTGTTTAAAATCCTCGCGGTTCCTAACCCGGCAGCAACGGGTCTCAGCCCCATATCACGGTACGAGGAGCCGTGTGACACCCTGACAGTTCCGGTATCACAGCCAGGAGAGCTGTTTCAAATCCTTGTGATTCCTAACCCACCAGTAATGGGTCCCAGTCCCGTATCACGGTCCGAGGAGACGTGTGACACCCTGGCGGTTCCGGTTTCACAGCCTGGAGCGCCGTGTGAAACCTTCACTGTTTCCAGTCCGCCTCTGTCGTATCCCAGCCCCGAGTTACCATGGCCCGAGCCTCCAGAGTCCGTCAACGACGATGCACAAACCCCAGAGAGGTCGACTACGGTCTTAGACTCTCCAAGAGTTCCGCTGGTGGCTGCACAACCTCCGTGTCAGTCCATTTGGGTTGCTCAGGAATTTTTACTCCACTCGGCGCCAGCCACTGAGGCCTTTGGACTTTCACCCTGCCCTGAATCTGCCATGGAGGCCGTCACTGCCAAGCCTCTTCCCGGACCTGCCCCGTCTGTCGGGACCACTCGACCCCGAGACGGTGACGGGTTAGAGCTCGGCCAATTAATTTGAGAGTATACTAATATTCTAATGAGAGTTAGTTGGCATGTAGTTGCAAAGCTACTTATTGTCAACAGATTGTTCTTAACGGACCATCAAAATAAAGTGTTACTAATATTTCCTGCGATTAACAACTTACATTCTGATCTGTGCCTCACACAAACCTACTGTATTGCATAATGTATTGCACAACTGCCCCAACAAATTGACACATTAAAAAAAACAGTTAAGTAAAACAATTTAAGTAAGAGTAAA
>JAUMHQ010000041.1:283237-294145 GCA_032361165.1 Enteromius paludinosus | reverse complement strand
AGTTGCCAGATGTCTGTTTTTGTGAGCTCATCTAAAGTGAGGACTATTCATACCTTGTAAAGCATTTATAAAGCAGATGTAAAGGCTAATTTATCTTCTAAACAGCAAAGTTAACCCTCTGTGGTCGGCCGTCACGCTCGCGTGATTTAGGTCTTTCTTTTCTTATCAGTGTAAAAGACACTAATATAACTCTGTTGATTTTGGTCACACAAGTAAGTGATATATACCATTCGAATCTGTTAAATGTCTACGTTTTTTTGAGTTCACTCTCAATAACAACAAAAGTTTGTGTGTTTGCAAAATAAAGAAAATAAAAAGTGTGCGATTTTTCTTTGTTCTCTCCGCGAACTGTTTTTAAAAAGCTGTCACTAAAATGTACTGAAACTAAGCGAAAACATGACACACAGACATGAGAAATATATCTATAGAAAGCTTGAAGTGTCTGCTTTTAAATGCAGTGTTGGTTACTTACTCATTACTTTAACAAATATTCTTTGTTAAAGTAATGAATAAGTAACCAACACTATACTGATTTTCTCAATCTGATCTCATTAATTTTAATGTGACCACGCCCACGAGCTACAATCGCTTTGTCATTACAATCTCCACACGAGATACGTGCGACATGTATACGCCCACAACAGCTTGTGTGCACAGCGTGGAAGAACAGAAAAAACAAAACAAACAGTGCTGACTTCAGCTAAGAAGATAACCGATGGATTTACCTCAAGATGCGGCGTGCGATATGTTCCAGTTACTCTCATGAGTAAGTACTGTTTGTTTTTGTATGAGTTCGCGTGGTATTGGGTGCTTTTGGTTTTTCGCCGAACTATACCTGACCACAGATATGCTCACACGTATCTGAGCTAGATTCCAAGTCAAGTCTCAAGTCTCTTTATTATATTAAGTCTCTGGTTATGAAGAGTTTATTGTTTAAATCAGAAATGTTAAATGATTTAAATATCTCCCAGTAGGTGGTGGCAAGAAACTGATTTAACTACTGAATCGTATAATTCATTTGATTCGTTCAAACTGATTCTTCATTTAGGAATGAAGAGTGACTGTCTTTATGAATGACTCCCACGAGATGACTCTTCTTCCCGAGTCACATTAAAGAATCGTTTAAAATGAACAAATGGTTCAAGAACGACTCATCACTAGTTCATTCATAAACAAATGTATGCAGCTGCGCATCTTTAAATGGAGATGCGCAGCTGCTCAGTTGTGACTTGTTTCAGACTACTGATGACGAAATAAAGCAAAATCAGGCAATAGTGTTATAGTCAGACACTTAATAATAACATCTTGTCTAGTTCTGTATCCCTCTGTGTTGTTTTTATACTTTTTTTCTGTTAGGAAGATAACTGAGCCTTTAAATTCCCTTTGTACCTTTAGATATACTTATAAATCAAGTACAAGGCATTTATAGCTGTATTTATAAACTCCTTACTAATGACTATTAATGTTGGAACAATGCTTTATAAAGGATGAACTGACTATTTACTAATGCCTGTCATGCCCCCAGGTGCTCCATGAGTTCTTTGTGTTGTGTTTATGTTGTCTTTGTTCCATGTGCTCTTGTTTTTATTTTCATTCTGTCATTTGTGCTTTGCCCAATCTGTAACTCCGCCCCTTCATCAGTGTTCACTCCCTGCCAGCCATGTGTGTCCAGGTGTCTTGTATTATGTCCTAATTAGTTTGCACATTTAAACCTTGCTCTGTCTAGTGTTCAGTGTCAGTCGTTAAATGTTTCTGGATCGTGTGTGTCAGCCTTTGTCAACTTGATTGTTATTTTTATTAAATGTTCTATATTGAGAACTTCTGCCTCTGTGCCTCCATGCCAGCTGAGAAGCCTGATCTCCTCCCACGTGACAATGCCTAACTAATTATTCATAGCGTGTAGCTATTATAAAGTGTTAAGAAAAATATGCAATTGTTAAGCAAGTTCTCTGTACACTTAAAGTACATGGCTTTTTATTTTATTCATATTAGACTTATATAATAAAAACATTTTATGTGTATTATTTGAAGTACACTACAAGTGAGCATTCAGTACAATAAAGCACCCTTCTTTTGAAGAGAAGCCGTGTTGATTACATGATTGCATGCTTTTTTGTTTTTCACAGACAATTGAGAAGTGTTAACAGACTTTAAACATGGGCAAAAAATATGCTTTTATGTATTATCCTTTTTTTTTTTTCTGCTGCTGCTGAATGAAATGTTTTCCCCGCTTCTCTCAGCATCAGGGTTTTGTTTGATACCATCTTCTGTTGCTGAAGGCTCAGAGAACCTCAATGCTTTCCAAGTCCTTACAGCTACACATTTCTCCACATCGGACACATCAGAAACAGGGCTTTCTTGCCATAATCTATGAGTATTAAGTCAAAACCAATATTGTAAAAATATTCAGTTTGGTTTACAGGGTCTGAATTAAAACTGCATCACAGTCTCTACACACATGGCTTGGATGACCTGAGGGTCTAAATCTCATTTGCTCAAGACCAAAGGGTCCAGTATTAAATAAATATTTATCTAGTTAGCAGATGAATCTGATGGATATACTGAATAGAGTGATGGTTCATAAATCCCAACATGTTTTATTAATCTGTTCTGTTCCTATTGTTTTGATGGGTCAGTTATAACAGAGTAAAATTATATAATAATAAATATAAATAAATTATAATTGACTCAGAATGCAGCTAATTATAATCACTCATATTCAGGGTAACACTTTACAATAGCAGTACATTAATTACATGAATATATAATTACTTGACTATAAACTAATGATTAGTAACTAACTAACTAATGAGCCCAGGGGGCTTTTCCGCCATCTGCCCCGCCCTTGTGGGCTTCTCCGCCATCTGCCCCACCCTTGTGGGCTTCTCCGCCATCTGCCCCACCCAGGTGGGCTACTCCTCCATCTGCCCTGCCCTTGGTGAGCTTCACTTCTGTCTGCTCTACCCAGGTGGGCTTCTCTGCTGTCTGCCCTGCCCGGGCGTCCCCACCGGCACCGATGTTAGGAGCGTCTGGAAGCCACTATGTAACAGGTCAGTTGGAAGTGTCATCAAGATTCAAAAGATGGCACACCAGCTTCATGTGTAATTCATTGTCTGTTTGTCTCCGCTATCCATTCCAGGACTCTTTTTATGAATTTGCGTCTCCACCCACCTTGTCTGTCGCCATGGTCACCCATTAATTTCTCCACCCCCTAGCCTTGTTTTCATGATGATTAAGTAATTAATCGAATTTCAGAAGGACATGCATGAACAATCGCAGCTGCCACCAATCTCCTTATTACTGATTTCCCCGCAAAATTCATATCTTCCGCCTTTAAAACCGCTCTCTTCCTATCCTCTGTGTCTGCGTTTTTTTGTCTCAAAAAACAAAGGTAACCATGTCCGACCACGATGACTCCGATCTTTCTGACATCGAGGAGCTTGCTCCCGCTCAAACAGCCACTTTTCAAGCTCCTAGCTCGGCCAGCAACCCAGGCGAGCCTGCCAGCTCAGCTAGAGGCCGGAAACCTTGCAAGACTCGGCCAGCGACCCCTCCGCGATGCCACCGCTCGCAGTCCCCTTCACCGCAAAGGAACTAACTACCCTCCCCAGCCTTGTCCTACGCTTCGGCCAGGTCCACAGCCCACGCCGCTGACAAATGGTCGATTCCAGCACTCCGCCAGGCTAAAGCTGGAGTCCGCTTTGAAAGGAAGGCATCCAAAGCAGACCTTCTCGCACAGTTCCTTCAACATCAGCCAGAAACCACGCCAGCTCCGGTCGTTCGCCGCACTTCCTCAAGCTATACTCCCTCTGCGAGTGCGGGGAAAGCCCCGGAACCTCCAGCGAATCGGAATCCCATGCCGGATCCATCCTGCTTGCTTCGAGGTTTGCCCGAGGTCCCAGCATGCGGCCCCGCACCAGCTAGCCGCACGACTCCAGCCCGCCTGGCATGCTCCACTGTTTTTTAAAACCGAAAGCATCCAGCCTCACAACACCTCCACCGCCTGTGGCCCCATCCAGCCACCTAGCCTTCCAGCCAATGCTTCAGCTCCGGGTCTTTCCCATGCACAGTCACCTCAGCCAGCTGCCACCACCCCCCTCAACCTTTCTTCCTATCCTTCTTTTCCTGCTTTCCCTACTACCTCTTCCGCAACCTCTGCAGCTCCAAACCTGACCCCTCCCTTCTCTCTGTACTCCGCAAATCCTCTGCCTATGCTTGCAAACGCTTCAGCCGTCAAACCCACCCCCGTTTCCCCCACCATCAGATCTCAGATCCTCTTTCTACTCCTCTCTCCCGTCTCCCCTGCACCTGCCGGCCGCCAAGTTGATTGTGGTGACTTCACGCTTACATTAAAACAAAACCATAGCAACCCCTCACGCATCCTGTAATTTCCCGAATTTGCCATTGCCTTCATCAGATATACAAAGGTAATTTGCTTTGTTTTTCCCTCCAGGAGGCGCGAGCTCAGCGACTGTCGGGCCATCATCGCTGAGCTCGCGCTGTCCTTCGGCGGCACACATTCTACACCTATCACCTCTTATTCGCGTGCCAAGTGCTCAATCAGGGTCCCTGGTGGAACCAGTGTCCTTACTGGGGGACCCTCGATCTTGAACTACATAACAGGGTTTTTACTGGGTGCCAGAGTATATCCTGTGCGGTCTGCAGGTCCGTCTCCCACTCTTCTGTTTCCTGCTCTTTCGTGAACCCTTCAATTCCTCCCTGTCCTAATTCCTCTCCTCCCCCAGCCAAATCCTCCAGCTACGTGCCTAAAAATGCTTTTCAGCCCAGCACTGCTCCAGCTCGCCCCTCAAATTGTGATATCTGTGGTGAATTTAATGCAGGCCGTTGTTACAGGCACAAATGTCATTTTTTGCATGTTTGCCTTTTCTCTGGCGGTGCTCACGCCAAGGTTGTTTGTTCTGTCCTAAGAGCCAGAAATGCTAAGCAATACCTGTCGTCTCTCGTTAAAGTCGCTCAGCTCGCAGTTGAATTGTCTAACCATCCCGATCCTAATTTCTCTGACTATCTCTGTCAGGGCTGCTGCAGGGCTTTCACCCTGGCATGAGCTGCCTCCCAACTCATTCTTTCATTTGCAATAATCTTCAGTCAGCCGTTTCTGATTCCGATTCTGTCGACTTTCTAATTAAAAAAGAGCTTGACACAAGTTTTATGATCGGCTCCTTTTCCGCTCCCCTGTTTAATACATTTCGCATCTCAGAAAGTTTCTGGGAAAAAGCGCTTAATCATCGACCTCTCCGCACCTCACAATTCTCCCACTCCCAGCATCAACAGTTTACTTCCCTTAACCGAATACTCCTTGAATTACCACGACGTGGATCAAGCCATCTGTCTGATTAAAATAGTCGGCCGTGGAGCTTGGCTAGCCAAATTAGACATAACTGCAGCCTTTAAAGTAATGCCTATCCATCCCGATTTCTGGCACCTTTTTGGCATCCGTTGGAAAAATAATTATTATTTTCAGTCCGCCTGACGTTCGGCTGCAATAGCAGCCCTAAAATTTTCAATATGCTTTCCGAAGCCATCTGTTGGATCTTATCAAATAACCATCCGATTCACCATTCAATTCATCTGCTGGATGATTTTCTAATCGTCTCCCCTCCTCACGCTCTCCACGCCGCTCACCTTGTTAAAACACAAGAAGTTTTATCCAAGCTAGGCATTCCCCTGGCTCAGGAGAAAACATCGAATTTCTGGGTATCACTCTCGATTCTAACAGATTTATCGCATCTCTCCCCAAAGAAAAGGTTGACAGAATCATCCTCGTAGCTTCTAACCACAGCGAAAACCCTGCCTGTTTCAAACGCGAATTGCTATCGATTCTGGGTTACCTTACCTTACCTTACCCTACCTAACTCTGCCATGCGTATAATTCCTCAGGGCCGCCCTTTCGTTTTGCACCTGCTAGCACTAGCCTCTTCGTCCACCAATCTCGAGTATCAATTAACGCTCACCGACCCCTGCCTCCGTGAACTCGGCTTATGGATTTCGTTTCTTAAACAGTGGAATGGCCAGTCGACGTCCAGTTATTTACTGACTCCATCCATCGGTTTCAGCGGGTTTTACCGCTACCGCTGGTTCGCTTCAACCTGGCCCGAAGAAATACTGTCAATCCCTCAAAACCTTGCTTCGTCTGCGCTTTTCGAACTTTACCCAATAGTTGTAGCGAATGGTCTGCATCCAGCATCATCATCCTTTGCGATAACCAAGCCACTGTGCATTGCACAAATAAACATAGCTCGCACTCGCCCGTTATCATGCCTCTTCTCAGGCGCCTTATCTGGATCTCTGCATGCAACCAGTTAATTCTGTCAGCTAAACATGTCCCAGACAAGCAAAACCAAATCGCTGATTCTCTCTCTCATTTTTCTTTTCAGAAATTCAAGACCTTGGCCCCGGATGCAGAAGCCCTTCCCACGCCAGTTCCTTCTTATTCGCGGCTTACGTTCTCCTGAACCACCCTCTGAGACATCTTTTCGAAGCCTCCCTCGACTTTATTCTGTCGGCAGTTGCCCCTCGTACTCTCCTTTCCTACCTCACTGTTTGGAAATCATTAAAAAATTTCCACCTGCAATTTAATATCCCATTTCCCGACTTTTCCTTATTGACTATAACCTCATATATCTCCTTTCTCAACTCCAGCTACATCAAAGGGTATCTCAGCGGGTTACAGTTTTTTCACTAATTATTTTTCGGCCGCCCAGCCGAGCAACTCTCAAACCGCTCTTTTACTTAAAGGGATCCAAAAAGCAAAGCCCCCTAAGCCCAATTCCAGACTGCCTATCACTTTGGAAAATTTTGTCAATCTGCATCCACAAACTGCGCTCCGGCTATCACTATCTTCACACCGACCTTTCTTCTGTTTTTTAAGATGTTCCGAATTCACCGTTAATTCCAATTTCGATCCAGAAACGCACGTGACAATATCCGATCTTTTATTAACCAACGTCGATTAAATTTAGTTTCTTATCAAACAAAGCAAAACCGATCAACTCAAAAAAGCCAAATACATATTTTTTACGTTCAAAACCCCGTCCAACCATTCCAAACCCTTCTAGCTTACATTCATTATAGGAAGTCGCTAGCCCAATCTCCTGCAGATCTGCTATTTATTGATGATCTGAATCGCCCAGCTTCTTGTTTTTGGTTCCAAAAACATCTTAAAGTCTTCCTTGCTCAATCTGGCTTTCAAACTAATAATTATTCTTCCCATTCTTTCAGGATAGGTGCAACAACATCAGCAGCAGAAAAAGGCTTATCGCACCAACAAATTCAAACGCTTGGCCAATGGTCTTCTAAAGATTTCTTAGAGTATATCAGGTCCGATAAATCAAACATCCAAAAAGCCCTGCACACGCTCACTTTCCAGCCCAGCCCCGCCTCCATTCGCTGTTTCGGTTCAATGGCACCGGCCGCTCGCAGTGCCTCAGCCGCTACCCGGGCCATGCCCATGCCGCAGCTGTCTTTTGTCAGCCCCGCTGCTCACCTTCAGCCCACCATCTGTGTGCTGGTCTCGCCGCAGGTCTGCCAGCTGCCATCGGCGTCATGGCTGGAGGATCCCTCAGCTTCGCCTCCAGCCTCAGAATCTCAGACTCCGCCTCGTCCCTCCGACCCATCGGCTCCACTATGCCACCTAGCTCCCTCCTCTCCACCATGGCCCGTCAGTCCACCATCTCTGCCAGGCTCCATCGTTCCTTTGGCTCCGCCTAGGTCGGTCGTCGACCATCCATTGCCTCGGAACTCCACTCCTCCGGCTGCGCCTCGTCCCTCCGTCCTGCCGGCTCCGTCAGGCTCCTCCCTCCCTTCGACTTCGCCTCTGTCAGCTGTCCCAGTTTCTGTCTATTGTAGATTTTGTTCAGGTGTGTCTTATTAATTAGCGTCATTGTCTGACCTATATAAGTTACATTCAGTTTAGTTCGTGTTGTCGGTTCATTGATGTTGTAACGTCGTTCGTGTGATACCCTGCCTATCTGTTTCACCTTCCTAAGGATTATTAAAAGGACATCATTGTGATCTTCGAGTTTGCGTCTGTGTTTACCACGAACCGTGACAATGATAAAGATACAGAGCGTGAGCAACTGATATAAATTTTGGTTGGACCTATAGGGGGAGGAGTCTGTGGGAATATATGGCCACTTTTCACAGAGAATTAAGTGACGTCAACATTTCTGATCAATTCAGGCTGGTCGCGCTCGCCTTGCAGCCGTTGAATTTATGATCCGCTGTGTAAATCCTTCGGTCGGCCACACGGGATAAGTCCCGGCTGTCCCGATTGCCACTCTGCCCCTGATTCAGTTATCACTCTGACAGAGTTGTGTTGTTGAAGTGTTTGATTTAAATCAATAACTCTAATAAAACAACATACTCATTCATTCATGAATGTTTGTATTTTTTGTTTATTCACCTAATCAAATTAAAATCAGACTGCAGGCTCGAAAACTTGTAAAAACAATTTTGTTGTTGCTGTCAACTAGTCATCAGCGAACACAAGCAATCTGACACGTGGAGTGAAAGAGACTTCACATTCAACTCAGTACATCAAGGCCCTGTTATCTGGAAAACATCCCTCCTTTTCTTCTGCAGAGAACCATTTTTTTTTCAAAAATCCATTCCCTCAGACTCTGGAGAATCAGCTGGGCGTCTGCAGCACCTTCTGATAAAGCGTGTAAATGACCCTCTCCTTCAGAATGGAAATGCCTTGGTCTCACCAGCCACGCTCAGTGCTTTACAGTGAGAGGCCAGAGAGGAAAGAAAGCGACGAGGGAAGTGATGGATTCCTGGAGTCTGTGAAATTCATGGCCCTGGTTTCCAATCCATCATACGAGGGGAAAGGTGGTTATAAAAAGCCCTCAAAACACAGCGTTCCTGTCCCGCCCTAGTATAAGCAAAGATGGAAGTAACATAATTTACAAAGAGAGCAGAGAGGCACTGCAGAGAAACACATTTTACCCGTCTCTGTTTGACATTGCAGGCCCAGAGCTTAAAAATGGGTCTTTTATGGAAAATCCATACACGGGAAAAACAATGTTAATCACTGTTAAACAGATAAATAAACCAATAAATAAAAATACACACATTTATGATAAAAAACAAACAAACAAAAAATAAACTGGCTGTTGTGGTTGCTGGAATTTTTTTGGGGGAAAAAAATCGGTTGCTTTTGGAAGTGTTGTGAAATGATTCATTATGATTAATCACACTAAAAGTAAAAGTTTACATAATATATATGAGTCAAAGATGTCAAGATATCTTACTTCAGTAGTGGTGGTGATGGTGGAAGGAGATGAAATACACATGAAAAAACACATGAATTAATGTAAACCTTAAATTAAATACTTTAAGTTAAAGAAAAGTCTTGGTGTGTTTATGTAGTCTTTTTTATTATTATAATTGAAATTTGCACAATTTGAAGTGTAATAGAAACGCGGCTACTGACTGAAACAAATAAATAATATATAATATATATATACATAACAATGGAGTTGTTTTAACACTGGCCATGGGGTTTGGCTACAGAATGTTGTTCCTTGTGCTACCAGCTCTCTGAGGTAGATCGAATGCTGACGATGGTAGATCGAATGCTGCGATACTGGGACGGGCGCCAAGCGAATTGGATTGCATAGCCGAGGCGTACCGTCCATATCAACCACTGCGAGGGGCTAGGGAGCGCTATCCAGGCCAGTAGTGGGGCAGCCTAAAGCGGGACGGAGACAGGGACTGTCTGGCTGGCTGCACTGAGCAGCGCTTACCTGTCTCTCTTGCTCCCACGCTGGCGACACAGCGTCCTGGGTCTGCATCTGAAAGGAAAAAGGTTTGGTTAGATGGACACCTTACATTGGGCCCGGAGGTGTGAGAAATTGCTCTTTCTGTGAAATTGTGGGTACCGTCGACCCATGGGCCAACGGCAGCTGAATGCACAGAGTCTCCTGGCCCTTCTCCAGGAGTGGGGACGGAGATGGTCTCGACGTCCACCAAAGAGCAGATCTCATCACCTCCGGGCTGCCTGTCTCAGGAGCGCCGCCCGCCCCTCCGGGTGTTTCTAGCCGGCCCCTGAGCAGGCGGGGTCCGCGCCCACGGCCAGCTCGACGATGCTGCCTGTTGGCGGCCAGCCTGGCATCGTGTGCTTCGGCTGGGGTCGGAGCAGGTGGTTCTCTGGGAGCCGCGGGGGGACGCCCTCAGCGACGCGCAGGCGGAGGAGCACTCGGGGAACGGGAGGCCGCCCGCCGAGGCAAGATGTGGGCCATTTTTTATTGTGAATATACACAAATAAAATATTTCGAATAATTTTGAATAATGTGATATTTTAAACGAGTATAGTAAGATGTTTCCACTTTGATAAGGTGAAAAAATCAAGTTGTCCTGCCGGCGCCTGTGCAGTAACACCTTAAACTACTAACCCAAAAACTGAATGAATGAACAAAATTAAGCTGCATAAATTTTTACTTTCAAAGCATTCAAAAGAAACATCAAATTGAGATATTTATGTTTGAGAGGTAACTCATCTTTTTAACATATATAAATTTTTCTATGCAATAATATAATTATGATTTAATGAGCTTTTGAAAGGCTAATGTGCTTTGATACGAGCAACAACACAAACACTGACGCTGTCGTTAGGCTTATTCTGTCATGTGTCACTGCATTTATTTGCGTTAAAGCCCTTTTTCTCGACAAAAGGTGTTTGCAAACAATTTCTTGTGACATTTAAAGTATTGATATAGAATTTATGTGCTAAAGTTAAACGGAAAAATACTGTGTTGACATTTACAAAATTCTATCGATAATTAGCATTTTCATCAGCTATATTGAAAAAAAATTTGAAGCGCTGAATATTTTTTCACAAAAATGCCTTGGATGGAAACTTGGCTACTGTGAAGCAAAACAAAATAA
>JAUMHQ010000041.1:252216-262629 GCA_032361165.1 Enteromius paludinosus | reverse complement strand
GGATTTCACTCACGCAGAGCACCGTCACCGTCACCATCACCGTATTGTGTCACTCACCTCAATTGTAAATAAATCCACCCTCCGGGGTCTGTGTTCACTCTACAATGCTGTTGTGTCGTGCTCTCTAGCGCCAGGGTTCACAATATATATATAAGTAGAATAAAAAGTATCATATATTGCATTACAAAAATGAAATCTCCCTCAAATGTTTTGAGAAATTTAAAAGAAGTTTGTGGTCTGAAATAACATCTAAGAATCTAGCTAAAGGTCTAAATGCATGCCATGATATTGTTGATAGTGGAGTTTAGCAAATTATTGTAATTATTGATAACAAAGACCTGAAGAGCTGCACTTCATTCCTCAGAGAATCACCAGAATGACTGAGAATCTTCCTCCACCTTGAACCCTGAACTGTGGGAGTCATTCTGCCTCTTATGTGCAGCCAACAGAATACACAGGGTTTCTTAGTGGTCAAATGCTATTTGTGTCCAATTGTAAGTCTCAATGCTAATTCCAGCTCCCTATAGATACAGAAAAGCTTTGCACTTAAAAAAGTGAACAGAAGTTGGTCAGCAACTTTTAAAAGCTGCTCCCACTGTGATGTTTCACAGCAGCCCCTGAGGCCACCTCAGATGCTCTCTCTCAGTCTCTCTCTCTTTTTTTTTTTTTTACAGATACCATGTTTTTTTTTGTTTGTTTTGTTTAGTTTTTTGGGGGACTATGGAGATATGCTTTTGCACATGTACATGACAAATAACAGTCTTCAGCACTGAATAATTTGTTGAACATGTTTTTAATATACTGTAAAAAAAACTACTGCTGATTAATCACAATTTAAACACACCCTAAATAAGTTTCGTAAAATAATGTGAGTACTGTGTATATGTATTATTTATAAATACACACACATGCAATTATATGTTTAAGAAAATATGTTTATAGATGACCTATATTTATATATAATTTATATGCATATACATATTTTTTAAATACCCAATGGATGTGCATGTCTTCATAATTGCATAATACATATACACAGTACAAATGTACACATGTATTATGTAAACAAAAACCAAAAAAATCTAAATTATAATAAATGAATACAAATTTGTATTTATCATATTATTATTTATATTATATTATATTATTTTTGGACAGAATATTGATTGACTGATTAATTGATTAATTCATTCATTAAATATGGCAGAGTCATATGAAATGAACGAGAAATAAAACGTATAAAACTTTTTGTTGTTGTTGTTTCACCTTCTAAGGATGATGATGAAGGTTAAAGGTCTCTTTACTGGTCATTGTCCAAAAGCAACAAACATTACTTAAATTTGAAGAGTTTCAAGCCTTATTTTGTCTCCACTCATGGGAAGTGCCTCGAGAAAGCTTTCTTGTGAGAATGCTTGAGAGTTTTGGCCCCTCACTGCTTAAAGAGAAGCTGCTAACAAGAACGCAGTCACTGAAACGATTACAGTCGTTCTCCAAACACTTAACCTAAAAGCATGTCTTGCTACGTCACATGAATTATTCATTGTTCTCAAGCACATGCTCTCCACCCCTTATGCACAGTTAGCCATCTATCATATAAATTTGATGAGCGTCTCGATTTCAACACAACAGTGTTTCTGGTGTAGGTAACAACGGTTGGTGAACAAGCACGTGACATCAGGGGACAGTTAGATAAAGAAAGCTGAATGTTTTATCAGTCTGTCCTGCAGAGATCAGTAAATGTGCTCGCTCTGCACCTTCAGCAGCTGTTTGTCTTGAGGAGGCGAGGTCTTTTATTTGTAACTGAAGGAAAGCATTGTTAATGTTAACCTTAACTCAGCAGTGAAAGAGGCTGATGCTCTTGCTCCTTGATGATATCAAGACAAATGGCATCTACCGACAAACACTGCACTGGTAACATGCCTGGTTCCTGCTGCTTCTTTAACACTGCCTGTGTTTACAAATGCATTCTTATAGTTCAGATAAATGTAATGTGCACAAGTGTATATTTATTATGTACTCTATACAGTAGCCAACATTTGAAGTGGATCAAAACCAATCATCAATGTTGTCCTAAAACCAAAATGTGTTTTTGTCTTAGGACAACTTCGAACTTTTCTGATCCACTTCAGATGTTAACTACTTTACACTGAACACTACTGTACAGTTCAGATCTTGGAGTTTGTATAATTTGAAATAATTATTATTTTAAATATAAAAGTCTCTTCAGTATAAGGCTGCATTTATTGCACTAAAAATAGAGTAAAATCAGTATATTCCAATATAAGCCATCTGTGTTGGGTGTGAATCTGTGTTAAAGTGTAATGTATTTCTGTGATGTCCAGCTGTATTTTCAGCATCATTACTCCAGTCTTCAGTGTCACATGATCCTTCAGAAATCATAATAATATACTGATTTACTGCTCAGAAACATTTCTGATTGTTATCAATGTTGAGAACAGTTGTGCTGCTCAATGTTTTTGTGGAAACAGTGATGCATGTGTTTAAGTGTGTTAATAATAAACAAGTAAACAACAACCCAGCAAGGAACCTACAAGAGGGGTTTCTACTGAGGAATTAGAAGCTCAGAGCACTTACTGTCACGGATGAGGCAAGATGCGTACGGATCCATGTGCACACAGTTTATTAGACGGAGTCAGAGTACAGTCGGGCAGGGTTAATCACGGCAAACAGGAACTTCGAAGGCTGAGACATGAGAATAATCCAGTAAGAGTAGCGTAGGTCGGCAAGGGGAAATCCAATACAACAAAAGACAGGGTAGCTTGGAAAAACACGGACGGCTAGTAACACGGAGAAAACTAGATACACACAACATTGGACAGCGAATTCACACACAGACAACCAGAACTTAAATACACCTAAGAATTAGGTCAGTGGGTGGAGACTTGAAATTAACAACCATGACAACAGATGAGGGGGCGGGGACATGAATGAAACACCATGACAACAGATAAGGTGGGCGGAGACATGAGTACATTGATGAGAGTCCATGAATGAAAACAGACACAAACACACACAGTTCATGGAGTGCTGGAATGTCATCCAGAGACTTGAGCTGACACTTCCAGCCTGATGGTTAAACTAACAGTACATTATTTCTGTTATTTGAGCTGAAAAATGTTATTTTAGGCTCTTAGGTTTTATGTTGCCATAGCAATGGTGCTGTACAACTGGATAAAACTGTTTATGGTAATGGTTAGTGAACGTTCTTTCACACGAAAAGCATGTCAGCATGCATGTTGTTCACATCTTTTAATTTTGTTTAAATAGTTTAGCCCCTACAGATTGGCCCCAACTTCAATTCCGCTGTAAGTGCCCAGACTTTTGTTTTATGATATAATAATATTAATACATTTTATACTTTTCAGTCCACTCAGTATGTGAAACAAACCTATCATAAAATGATGTCTAATGAAATGAATCCATAAAATGTTAACTATTTAATCAATCTTCCATAGTTTAATCAATGGCCAAATATTATAATTATTTCTCAACTAAACATTAAAGTGCCTCTATTATGGGTTATGAAAGGTTAATATTTTGGTTTTGGGAGTCCCCTAAAGAAGGTTGACATGCATGCAAGGACAAAACTTTCAGGCCCGGTTTGACAAACGGGGCTTAGCTTAAGCTAGGACTAGGAATTTGTTAAATTAAGATATTTAAGGAACTTTTACAAAAATTCCTTATAAGAAACTATTACAGGTGTGCATCTTAACACAGAACAAGGACACTGACATGCTTTAAGATATGTCAGAGCAAGATATTTTCATTTGAGACCGCTCAAACATGCAATTTAGTCTGGGACTAGCTTAAGCCTTGTCTGCGAAACTGGGGGTCAGTGTCTTATAATATGCATTTTCTTACCTTATTTATTCAACAACTCCCAAACAATTTGTTTAACAATTTTATTAGTATTATTTTTTGCAAACACCTCTGGTGATTGGTTGATTTCATTTAAAGTAGTGTTTGTGAGCTTTAATCACTCCAAAAGAGACACCTAATGGTGAAGAATGAATTGGCATTTTCATTCAGACCAATGTGAAAAGATCAGCACGTGGCAAGGCAATATGCTAATATTTGATGTTGACTTGAACATGAAACGGCTTGGGACTCGTTTTAAAAAATTACGTGTTTCGATGATTGATTCTTTTGAGAGACAATAACTTTATACACAGTGCACTTTCAGATTTAAAACTTTGCAGGATGTTTTTATTCACTTAAAGCTGTGTTACACACTGCAGGAAAGATCATTTTCAAAAATACATAACAGAGGCACTTAAAGTAAGGTACCAGCAGAAAATACATCAATTAAAAAAATGGACGATATTCCTTGTAACAATAATAATAATAATAACAATAATAAAAAAATAAGAATCTTTCTAGCGCTCTCTCTCATATATATAGTCATGTGAAAAAGTTAGGACACCCTATTGAATTCCATGGTTTTCTTTATCTGGACATAATACAATTAACTGGTTCTTTTTCTAGGTCTTTAAATTTGGGGAAAAAAGACTCAAATTAACAACAACACATGACATATTGCAGTGTGTCATTGTTCATTTAACAAAAACACAGTCAAAATGGAAAAGCCATGAGTGACAAAATTAGGACACCCTTACTGTTAACATAAGAATTAAGAGGGTGAACAGCAGTCAAGCACTGCAAATCAAACACCTTTGATTAACTGATCATCCGCAAGCGTAAACACCTCTATAAAAGTAGAAGTTTTGGCAGTTTGCTGGTCTGGAGCCTACAGGTGTGTGTTAACACGTTACCAAAGAGGAAAGACATCAGCAATGATCTAAGAAATGCAATTGTTGCAGCCATCAATCTGAGAAGGGAAACACAGCCAATTCCAAACAGTTTGAAGTCCATCATTCTACAGTGAGGTAGATTTACAAGTGAAAGACATTCAGAACAGACACCAATCTTCCTAGGAGTGGATGTCCCAGGAAATTCACCCAAAGATCAGACTGTGTAATGCACAGAGAAATGGCAGAAACCCAAGAACCTTCCTTAACATCTTAAATGCTAAAATATATGACAGTACAGCAAATATGGGACAGGTATGGCATGTCTGAAAGGGTTACCAGAAGAAAGCTTCATCCATCTAAAAAAAACGTAGGGCAACACAGTTTAGGTTTGCAAAGTTGCATCTGTGGCCAGAATGCACAGCAGCACATTTGGTGATATCCTAAAGAGCACATCAGCACACAGGACCTGGGCACCTCACAGTCACTGAGTCAACCATGAACTCCTCCGTTTACTGAATTATTCTAGAGTTAGATGTGAGGACATCCATTCGAAAGCAAAAGCTTTGCCAAGATTGGGTGATGCAACAGGACAATGATACCAAGCACGCCAGCAAATCTACAACAGAACAGCTAAAGAGAAAAGAGCAAAGGTTCTGCCATAGCCCTGTCATAATCCAATGCTCATCCTGACTGAAAACATGTGCTGAGAGCTGTGCATAAACAAATGCCCACAAACCTCAATAAACTGGAGCAACATTCTAAAGAAAAGTGGGCCAAAATTCTTCCAGAGTGATGTGAGAGACTGATAATGTCATACAGAAAATGATTACTTAAGGTCATTGCAGTTAAAAGTGGATCTAGAGGCCATTGAATCATAGGGTGTCCTAACTTTGGCACACATAGCTTTTACATCTTGGCTCTGTTTTTGTTAATCAAATAATGACACGGTGTGTATATCATGTGATACTGTTCATCTGAGGCTTTATTTCCAAATGTTAAGACTTTCCAAGAACCAGGGCTGCGTTATCAAAAAGCATTGTAAGCTTAAGTACATTGTAGACCCATTGAAACCAATGGAGCTCTGATCAACTTAGGCTTACGATGGCTTTGGGAAACGCAGCCCAGATCTTTTTTTTTTAAATTATTATTATTATCTCCTTATATGGAAAACCATAGGAGTTAATAGGGTGTCCTAACTTTTTTACATGACTGTATGTGCAAATGATATGCCACAAGTGCTGTCAATTCATATTTACTGGAGCCAGAACAGCCTTTTAACATTATCTCATCAGCTCTGGTCAGAGTCAGGCTCAGTGTCGCATATTTGTCCTCACTCAAGGTTTAGTCTCCTCACACCTTAAATCTCTATCAAAACAAATCAAAGTCTCACTGAACAGAGTGTCAGAGGCAGTGTTTGAGTTTGTTCCTCTTGCCCTCGTGTTTGAAGCTGTCCTGTGTTGCAGGAGCACAAAGACCAGAGCATCTCTCAATCAGAAGAGAGTTCTCACCTTCATAAACGGTCCGCTGGAGTGATGAGAGCTGGGAACAGCTCATCATCTCCTCTCGTCTAAACCACAGAAAGTGCCCCCGCATTGTGCTCTCTGACGCCAATGCTATTTTTTAGCTCATACTCTGGGTTTTGTCAGGTGTAGATCTATTTTCTTCTCTGCTTACTCTCTTCCCCTCACTCCCCTTCTGTATTTGCTCTCAGGCTGGATCTCTTTAAAGGTGCGGAGTCCCACTTGTGTGGAAATTATAAAAGGTGAGGGGTGGAAATGTGAGCAGGCAACTGATTGATGATGCTCTGCCCTGTTAATACCCTATTGATTAATGTACGCCGCAGTCTGTCATGATGTAAAAAACTATGCATGCGTACATTTTCATCATATCTGTGCATTAGGGGCTGTCAAGCTGTCTGACATTCTTAGATGTCCCAAAAAAAGTGAAGGAGGCGAACACTGGCGTGGATACAGTGTGTCATCTTTCATTTATGAATTTCATAAGCCTAAAACAAGTCATTGCATATACTGGGTCAGCATGTTTAACATACACTGATACGTTTTATATGGTGTAAGCTCAAATAAATCTAAATATGTGAAGTAGCAAACTCCACTGAGTGATGTTTTGAATTATGCTTGGCACATCTGACATTGCTGAAAAATACCCTGAAAGTCAGCTCAAGAGAAGGCACTTGTTGTGTTGATTTCTGAGCACAGATGCAGGAGCTTGACTGCACATCATGAAACGGAATATAGCCATTTGATTTCAAAATTGAGGGCTGTGTCTTTGAGTGTAGTTGTTATGCATTTTACTTCAATCTTCATGCTGTTTGTTTCAGAGCAGGTGTTACAGATGTGACAGATGTCAGGGGATATGAGTGCTTATTGACACACTCTCATCACACATTGATGCTTGGTCAGGAGCTATTGTCATCACTTTTTACTGCAATGGGTGCCTGTAACGAATGGAGTAAGAGACGTGCGGATCCAAGTGCAGACTATTTATGATCACAAACAGGGTTGAAACAAGCAGGGTCGATACCGACAAACAGAGACATCACAGGCAGAGACAAGAGAATAATCCAATAGAGTAGAAATGGTCAGGCGATCGGCAAACAGTATCCAAAGGAGCAGAGACAAGAGTGAATATCTGGGGCAGGCAGGGTCAGAAATCCAGAATGATGAGCAGAACGAAGAACACAGGGAAACACGGAAGGCTACAAAGGGGTAATTCCACACAATGAACAGCCACATGCAAAACACAACTGAGTCCTTAAATACAAGTCCAAACAAGACAAGGGGGCGGAGAAACTAATGGGTGGCCATAGCGGCGACAGACAAGGTGGGTGGGGACAACTGTTCATAATAAAAGTTCTTTAACGGGGAACAGAGAGACAGACAAACAAAGAACATTGTCCAGGCTGGAGTGCCCTCTGGAGATTTACGAGGGCAACTCCAGTGAAGCTTGTGACAATGCCTCTCAAGCATCTTTTTTCAGTGTGCTGGAAACTCCATTACCTTCAAATGTTTGCCTTACACTCTGAAAAAGAAAGGCTCCAAAAGATTTTTTGCACTGGTGCCATAAAATAACCATTCCCAAGAAACCTTTCAGTGAACAGCAGTGAAAAAAAAAAAAATCTGTCTGAAGTCTTATAGTCTGAAGAGCTTTTACATAATCGAATGTATGAATCAGATCCAGACGCATTTAATTATTTACATGTATTAATAAAAGTAAATGTGAGTTACTTAGTCTGTCATTATAATGGATGCATATGAACAAGCAGGCTAGATGTCTATCTAAAGATAACAACAGGCTATATAACAAACCATGAGTCCAATCGACTTAACTAAAAAACTAATTTGAGATAGGATATGACTTGGGTCACCATGAGCACAGTTGCACTAAACCTTAAAGGCACGTGGCATCTAACGAGGGGGGATACAATTAGCAACAATAATTTGCAAAAACGAGGCATAAAAAAAAACCAATACAGTGCAAGCGCACAGACTGTCAGTTAATTTCCAGTAAAGAAAATCACAAAAATCAATATTACCAAACAACACAGATTAACAAGTAACACATTTAAGCGTGCGGAAATAAAATAAAAACGCGTACCTTTTAAAAAAGCTGAGGGCAGCGCATGCGAACATTAAACCTAAACAGGTGTTTCCGTGATGTCAGATTGAATAGGCTGGCTGAAAAGGCAGAAGAGTGTTCGTAGTACATTCTAAATCTGAAGAAGGCCTTGCAGAAGTAGAACTGACAAGCCATTTTCTAATATCCATATTTTATGCAATCCATAAAATGTTGTGAAAAAAACACATTGCTAGCATCAAGGCTTTACTCCATGTACACATACTAAAGACGCAATGAAGCATGAGAAGCCGCAACGCAACCAATCGGAGAAACCCAGAAAATCAGAGCAATCTCTTTTCATAAAAAAAATAAACACACATCAGCTGTAGTTTCTTATTTTTATTACATTAAAAATCATGGAACATTCAATGCATTATTTATTTTAATTATTCGTGAAATATATTAAATGAATTAAAAATTGTGTAGGGGGGACACAACAACCGTCACTGCTTAAAGGGGTCATATAATGTGATTTCAAGTTTTCCATTCTCTTTGGACTGTTTCAAGCTGTTAGTGCATAGATAAGATCCCTAAGTTGCAAAGATTAAAGTTTCAGAATTAAAGAGATATTCTTTATAATATGTGCTGGCTGTGCACAGAGACTATAAAGTGAGGCAATGCAAGAGAAGTCTGGAGCTTCTGACCCACAACTTTTAAGTTACGTTTTCTTATTAAAAGAAGCTGCTACTTAATATTCAAACATGAGTTTTGAGCAGTGAAATCTGTCCAGGAAAGGAAATGCTGTATACCAGGTTTCCGTAAGTACTGTTAAGTACCGTAAGGAGGAGTCCTCGAGTCAGAACTGTGTCTGGATCACAAACTCCATTACCCATCATGCCTCACTCTCACTCACATCATGCCTGACTAATTACACACACACCTGCACGTCATTATCACACCCACATACTCATTACACTCAGCATATAGTCAGACTCTCACACCAGCCCAGTGTGAAGTCTTTATTTGCCCCGGCTGTCATTTCTGAGCATTCTTCCCATGTTTGTTTTCTCCCATTGTTATCTTGAACTGTTTATTCTATATTGACTGTTTGCTGCCTTCCCCAATATCTGCCTGTTTTACCTCCATCCTGACTCTGTCTCGTCCCCATTGCTCAGTTTGCTGGTGTTTTGACCCTGGCTGTCGATTTTGAAATAAATAACTGCACATGGATCCGTACGCCTTTTACTCATTTGTTAGAAGAGCAATAGTAGGGCATGTATTATACTTCATCTCCACAGCACATTTCCCATAAGCATTATTTTCTAATGTATGAAAACATTTGTTATTCTTCTGTTTATCTCAGGTTAGTAAAGATAAACAGAAACAAAATACACAATAATAATGCATTTAAATGATTGCAAAACCAATGTGGGCAATGCTATAAATATACAACAAGAACAAAGAAGTTCAGAAGTATACTTCAAACAATATTCTACAGCCTCTGCATGATAACATGTAGCTCATTTATTATTATGACAGACAATTAAAATGACTTTGATAAGCATCACTTACTAATGACAGCTGGGTAATAATGATACCTTTAAAAACCTAATCAAATCAGGACAAGCTGTAATACACGTTCATGTTACGGTATACAACCAGTAATCTCAGCTGGACTGATAAATGTTCATAACACTCAAACATTAAAAAAGACCAAGTCAATCATTTGAAAATGTCATAGTAGAGATAAACATGACTGTTATTTCACTCAAAGGTAGAAACAACAAGGAGGCAGGACGATTAGGTAACACTGCTTTTATATACAAATTCAATCAACAAGAAGCTAATATAGATTAAAGATGAAACAATACAGTGCCTGATTTGTTTTAATGTTTTCAAATAAATCCTGAGCTGTTTTAGCACACAGTATTGAAGTTTTGTACCTGAATGCTTAGATATTTTGACAAAACGTGTATACAGTACTGTATGTCAAGTCAAGTCACTTTTATTTATATAGCTCTTTTAACAATACAGATTGTAGCAAAGCACTGAACATTATCAAACA
>JAUMHQ010000041.1:230164-242013 GCA_032361165.1 Enteromius paludinosus | reverse complement strand
TGCATGCCCCCTCAAAGCTTCTCACCTATCCCCCCCCCCCCAGATATCCTCAATCTTGGTCTATCCATTTTCAATTTCCCCCCCAGTAATGCCCTAGCATCATTCAACCAAGGCCCTCCCTCCCCCTTCCCCGCCTCTTTTTTCTCATCGATCCCATCTCTGCAGAGGTTTCATCCGGCTCCGCAGAGGCTCCCCACCCCCTACCTCTGCAGAGGTTTTTTCTCTCCTATCCCCCTCGGTAGAGGTTCAACCTCCGCAGAGGTTCATCCCCAGCCTCCACAAGAAGCCTTTTCTCCGCAGAGACTGCCTTCCCTCCCTCCCGCCTCCGCAGAGTCTGTTCTCCTCTCTCCTGCCTGCCTCCGCAGAGGCCCCTCCCTCCGGTTGAAAGTCAAACTTTTATTCCCATCTCCGCAGAGACAGCCGCCCCACCTCCAAGGAGGCCGCCCCCCTAATTATCTCCTCCACAGAGGCTTACCCCACCATCATTAAAGATCCTCCCCCTCTCGTTTGGCTCTCGGCAAAGGCGGTCGCATCTTTCGCTTCTCCCTCCCCTATCTCTCCACCCTATCTCACATGTGCTTTTAGCCCCCAGTGTGGTTAGGCGGGTCTGTGACCAGCGCTCTCCAGCTGCAGGACCAGAATGGCTGTTGCCTACATTGGACAAATTCCTTATCCCCTGTACCCCTCCCCTGTTGCAGTGTTATGTCTTGTGAATAAGTGTTTTACGTGCTCGTGCCTGATCTCACACTCCCCTTCTCGAATGGTATGGTCGGAGGGGAGGGCCTGTTTTCTTGTGTACTTTTACATGTGTGATGACAATAAAGTATCTATCTATCTTATTGCATTTCATTTACAATATATTAACTCATGTTTCTGTCTCATCTCCATCTCGGTCCTGGTGCAACCTCCACCGATGCTCCCCGTCTCCAGAAACCAATTTTCAGCCTTATATCTCGCAATTCCGACTTTATCTTAATTTAACTAATGCCTAGTCTTGGCTTAAACAAAGTAAAATAAAATACTCTTTTTTTTCTCCGACATATCAGTTATAATGTAATTAAAATGAACAGTAATTCTGGAGAAATATAGGAGATATAATACTGGATCATTTTTTATAATGTCCTCAAATTCGAAATGTAATTAAAATACCCAAACACCATTTTCATGTCAATACTGCCTGATCTACTACGAGCTACTATAAAACAAGACGTTTCTTCATATGCTGCATGAACACATCCAGGAGAGTAATAACAGCAAACGTGTGTAAAAGATTGAAGTTTTTTTATTGACAGCCATCTGTACTCCACTATGTTAGAAATCAAGACGATCTTCACTCTGCTATGATCCTACACAGCTCATCTGTACACTAGAAAAGAGTCAATACATCATAATGCTTTAGTGACCCACACACCGCTCTCACTCCTGACCTTTTTTTTCTTTTTCTTAGTTTTTTTGTAAAAGAAACAGTACAAGGCATTTCTATACAGCTGAGGAGGCTTTAAAGGACAGTGTGACATCAGAAAGCACTTGTAATTCATACAGAACACAAAAAGAACAGAAGCGAACCAAACAATGCTTTAAAAGAGGAATATACTGTGTTTGGACAATTATACAATAATAACACAATGCCATCGACACGTACCAGCCACATAAAACCTCAAATTTCAGCATTTCAAAAGAAATAAACTCAAATATATATATACACTGAGGTATAAACACATTGGTCTTCAGAGGAGGTATTTTCTCATGACATTTTGACCTTTTAAAAACTACTGAAATTAAACTTTTGTATAATATATATGTATATAATTTTAAAAAATAAAAAAAGCAAGTGATGTGAACATTAGAAATAAGAAATCCCGTGAAGTGCATCTTTCTAAGTGGAGTTAAAAAGAAACTTAAGCACCAATTAAAACGGTAAAGCTTTCCTCTAGCGTCCAATCAGCAGCGCCCGAATGCACCATGGGAAACTTGTCAGCTGCCCTTGAACCGCCCAGAGTTCTCCAGAGGGTCTTCTTCACAGTGTCTGTGTAATAATAGCATAACGGTGTAATTAAACTCTAATAACAGCACGGAGAGAACGAAGCGTTTGCATAAACGAGTGAAAGACCCGCGTGTTTTGAGCCAATTCATGCTCTGCACTAGAAACACTCAGCATGCTTCTGTGGATTATTCATGAACCGTCCGTGAATCCGTGCATAAGAGCAGAATCAGCTGTTGGAGAATGATTCACGAGAAGTGTTGGCTGGAGAAGTCTGGGTCGTGTCGCTGGACGAGATACACACACTTGATGAGAACGTCTCTGAACACGGGAGTCATCCTCACACTGCTCCAAAACAGCTGCAGGAACCGGATCAACTGAATCAACCAATCATTTCACCGATCGCATAGGACTGATTGATGTCCGCTGCGAAAACTAATGCCATAACTATAATATCCAGACTATTCTTATGATTAAAGATTCCAATCCAATCCGAGTTATTTTCGTGTCTTTCAGTTTTGTAGTTGATTAATGCTGTCAAACGATTAATCACATGCAAAATTAAAGTCTTTGTTTACATTATATGCTGTGTATTATGTGTCTATAAATACACACACATCCATATCCAAGACAAATATGTTACGCTCATATATTAACAACATTAATATGCATTATATGAACATAGTAAATATTTTCAAAATATATGTGTGTGTGTTTATATATACACAGCATACACGCATATATCGTAAACAAAAACTTTTATTTTGTATTATATTAGGCAGCATTAACCATTGATTCATTTCTTATCATTTCAGTTGTGTGCCTTTTAATTATTCGTTTTTAAATGTCTTTTATTTGAGCTGAAGTTATATTAGTGCACGGAGTGGCTGAAAGCTGTAGTAATCCTGACACTGACGACACTGGAGCGGCGTGAGGATGAATAAATGATGATGTTCTGGGTTTGCTGAAGAAGCTTGGCTCTGAGGGATCTTCTCTTCCTCCTCTGACCCGGCGCTGCTGTTCTGCTCTAATTTACACCTTCTCCTCTGAAACTGTACACAGCCACTAGCCTGACTAACATTATACAGATCTATATACACACACACACACACACACACACACTGAGAAGCACTTCATTCAGGACACGGGTCTGTGCATAGCTGTGAACTTTGACCCTCACAAGAGCAGGAACCCTGGGCTACAAACAGCAGAGGAAACTCACAGCGTTTGTGGCTGAATGTTGCTTTTGACTTTAATAAAGGACGTGTGCTGCAGTCAGACACACTAACATCTCTGTCAAATCGAAAAGCTCTGCTGCCATGAAGTAACAGCTACAATCTTAAAACGCTCCTTTACAGCTCCAATAATACCCATGATTCAGCGAAAGGAGTACACGACCGGTCTTGGTCCTTGGACTGCAAGAATTCATGTGATCTGAATTTTAGGATCATTACTCCATTATTTTTCATAATGTATGTTTTGTGCTGATGAACATTAAAACACAAACGCTGTGGTCTGGTGAGCCTCAGACGTGCAGATGCACATATACAAGAAGCTCAGGTCGCATGCTTGAATCAGCACCAGAATCTGATACCTTGAGAAAGACAGCGAAGCACGAGCGCTGCTACATCTCTGAACACACACACACACACACACACACTCCAGCTCCACGTTGGTCCCTTAAGGCTCGCTCCAAAGAGTTTCAAAGCAGTCCTTGATAGTTTGCACATTCTATTAGAAAAAGTGGCCACACAACGTTGGAAAAGCTATGGCTTGGGAAACATCCCTCTGCTCCTGAATGAGCTCGAAGCGCCTCGAGTACGTCTGGGCCACTCCAGGAGATGCTTCCGACCCTCTGGAGAAGCTCCGGCTGTTCATGAAGAGGTTGATTGTTGTTGCAGAGAAAATGAAGGATGGCACCAGCAGAGCCCAGCACACCGCGAGGGTGGATGGGTGGGTTAGTCGGGCGGGTCGGTTAGTTGGTTCGAAGCAGTGGCACTTTCTGGTAACACCTGGCTTGGAAGGCATGGTTGTTATCGTAGTCGTTGTAGCAGAGCAGTAAAAATATAAAGTTGAGAGGTTTCTTCTGTATTGCATATGTCGCCGAGACTGAATGAGGTCGTGTCCAGGTTCGTTTTTGCAAAAAACAGAAAACATGTATAAAGTCACGCCGACCTGAAGAGCTGCAGCGATGAGCGGAAATTAAACGCGAGGTGCAAACCGAGGTCCCACAGAAACAGTCAAACCTCAAACTATAAATAACAGCAGGCGGCGCTCCGAGAGAGCCCGGTCTGTTCTGGAAGGCGTCTGTGAAAGTGCTGTGTCCTCTGGTGATGATGGGGAGGGAGCGCTGCTCTACATCTTGATGCCCTCCTGCTGGCTGAGCTGGGACAGGGTCTTCTTGATGCGCAGGGCGGTCAGACGGGCGGCTCCGTTAGCGTACCAGCACTCACGCATGATCTTAGCCATCACACGCAGAGCCTGGAACACACACACAGCATTACAGCTCATCTCATTATTCAGTCTGTGTTTATCATGGCTGTTATAGTTCGCTTCAATTAGGAGCAGAAAGAGATATGATGTTGAATCATGAGAGATGAGATCGATTACTGTGAACTATAGAAATGTCCAGCTGCATGAACTACTTTAGGTTAGAGTTAGGAATAAGACACATTGTCGCAGGTGAAATTATTATTTCTATTCCATATATTCAAACTCCACTTCATGTACATCATCTGACAATACTGAGTCGTGTTCGCAGTGAAAACACACTGGCTTGGATTCAGTTTAAATGTGAACAAGCAGAATCAGATCTTCTGTACCTCATGAAAACACATGTTCAGTGATTTGTTTAGGTTGTTAAAATACAAATCTCTGGATATATCATGTTTTTCTCTAGCACAGGTTCATGCTCTCACCTCACAGCTCTGCCATCTGTTGGGAATGTTGGGTCGTAGTTTCTGTTCACACACCACTCTCCTCATCTCTTCCACCGACGGGTCCGACTGAACCAGGTCATAGTACGGCAGCTGGTAGTCCTCATGAATGCCTGCACAAAAACAGCTTTCATTTCAGATACGACGAGTCTAGCGCAGCAGACAAGGAAGGAAACAGGTGTTTAGGCAGGAGTCAGGTGAACACGTGTGATCAGACCTCCGATAGAACATCTGCTGGCAATTTCCCAGAAGACCAGGCCCATGGCATAGATGTCAGCTCTTTTGAAAGACTCGAAGTGCTTCATGTTTATTGAATCGTCCAGCACTTCTGGGGCCATGTACCTGTTGAAGGACAGAGTTATTATTTCTGACGAAGCAAAGCAAACCACAATCCAGAGATCTGACCCAATACAAGGTCCTTCTGAAGGATGGCTTTATTGCCACTCAGCTTTCAGAACAGGAAAAAGAAATCAGTATGTAATTACGCCTGAATTAAACAAAAGCACGAAGGCCTGAACTCCACAAACACAGGAAGAACATCTCAGGGGTGTGTCTTAAAGTGAAGATTTATACTAAAATGGTAGCTTCCGATGATTCATATGACAACCCAGTCTCACTCCCAAGTCGTCACATTTTGACGCTGTGGGGTAAAGCCCTTTTTCGTCACTTTTCGCCGCGAAGGGTCCTCAGGTGTTTTCAGTTGTTTGGCTTAATATAATGGTTTGTGTGCATATATACATTTATTATATCATTTTTTACTTTTATTTGAGCACCGAACCCCACCCCTACACTAAACCTACCCACCTCGGAACAATTCCTCTCACAAATCAAACTTTTTGCCTCAAAAGACATGAATATTACTATCTTTTTACTGACAGATGGTAGGTTTAGGGGCAATTTTTACCCAATATATCTTTTAACTTATCACGACAGCATATTGACGCTAACAGTTTCCTATTTAAAACACCTGAGGACCCTTCGCGTCGAAAAGTGACGAAAAAGGGGCTTTACCCCACAGTGTCAAAAAGGTGACGACTTGGGTGTGAGAATGTGTTGTGTATGATGTGTGTTTACTTCAAGAGCTATGAACCGTCATTAAAACCTGTTTGTATTTTAATCCCAAGCTTCACTGATATATCAGCAGGTGAATGAGATGAGAACATCACATCCTTCACAGGAAGTACAGGCATTAAAAGACCCTGTTTGAGGAGTTCTGGTCGTGATCTGAGAAGAGCCTTTAGTAAACCTTCCCTACGCATCAGTCCAGAGATGTGATGTTCAGAATAATGAGAGCTGGAGAAGACACTGGATTAGAACGAGTCACTCTTTGCAGCTGCTAGTCTGACAACACACTCAGATTTTAGTTTTTACTTTGACTAATATATTGTCAGTTTTATTGTTTTAATTTCTATACAGTATCTATTAACTGTTTCTTTCAGTTCAAGGTTTTGAAGACTTCCTGTCTTCATTTTGCTTCTATTTTAACTTCAGGACACTTCAATATTTCTATGAGGATATCAGAAATCAAAACAAACACAAAGAGCAAGGGACTGCAGCGCAGGCCACATTTAACGCCTTGATTCTGTGCCCTGAACACTTTCTGAGCTGAAGGGATTTTAAGAGCTCGTGCCACATCAGCACATCCTCTACAATCAGTAGATTTAACCCTTTAACTCTCCCTCCAAAATTACATTTCCATAATCCATGAACTAAAGTATCTGAGAACATGATTTTGATGCACCATCTCCACACTGATAAATCATCAGCTTTCAAACCAGGATGTGTAATGTGTGACACGTAAAGCAGTGCTGGAATCTGTCTTCAGGACGTTCTGGTGATAGCGAGTCAGGGCAAAGCCGTACCGTTTAGTGCCCACTCGGTGGTTGGGTGCGATGTCGATGGTGTCGGTGGCGGAGTCGTGACGGACGGCCAGACCCAGGTCTGCGATGCAGCACGTGCCGTTCTTCTTCACCAGGATGTTCTTGGACTTCAGATCTCTGTGAGCGATGGCAGGCTTCCCTGAAACCAGGAGACAGAGTTCAGACGTTAACGCTCCACGTTAACCCTTTCATTCACCTTTACACCATGCTATCGATTCTGACCGGAGTTCCCAGTCATCTCAAGCTCAGGGTACATACTGTACTGATGATCCTCTGCTCCCTCATCTGAACAAGCAACAGTAATCATACACACCGCGATAAAACGCAAGCTGTATTTTAAGTAGAGCAGAGCGTGCTGGATCTCTTGACTGAGTCTCGTACAGAATATCGAGGCATTATGTCTCACACATAGCCTGCGATGGTCCGTCGTTACCAGCACAGCTGAACGATTCGGTGTTTCCCGAAAGCATAGTTCAAACGAACATTCGCAGTCACCGTCACAAACGCTCGTGGTTGGGTCTGTGCTTAGAAGCGTAGTTTAGTAAGATATATGAGCTTTAATAAATATGCTCTTGGACACTAGAAGCAAACTATCATGCAGTACTATCTTTATCTTACATTCGGTCTAAATATAAAAAGTGTTTTAATTTTTTTTGCGCGTCCATTCTAACCGCACCGCTGATCAGATGAATTAGCAGCTCACCAGAAACGAACGACCAACTAGCATCTGCTCCTGAGGAGAAAACATCCACCATTCTGCTTTATTACTACTACTACGGTTTAAACATCACTGCAGTGTGAAGCAGCTGTTTCTGTGACGCTCAGCATCATCACTCCAGTCTACACGGTCACATGATCTTCAGAGATCATTAATACACTGATACGCTACTTTTCAGTGTGTTCAGCTTCTGACGATGAGATCATTTTTTGTTCTTACAGTCAGGATTTAACACCTTGACATCTGCTGTATCTGGAAACTAATTTCCACATATGAATGACGAGTATTAGAGAAGAGCAGCCTTGAACGGCGTTCTCTGTGTGTTGACGAAACCGATTCGGAGCCAAGCAGGAGGACTTCCTGAGAGTTTTCTAGCGCTTCAAAACAAAAGCAGCATGAATCTGCAGAGGCACAGACCTTGAGTCCCCACGATCTCCATGTGCAGGTGAGCCAGGCCGCTGGCCGTGGACAGAGACAGCTTGATCATGCCCTCCACCGTCACCGTGTAGCGGTTCAGATAGTCGAAGAGAGAGCCGTGCTCGTGATAGTCCGACACCAGCCACAGCTGAGTCCATGTGCCGTTATCTGAGAACACACACACATCCACTGACCTCAGTCCGACACAGACACTGTACAATCACACACAGTCCAGCACTGATCAACAGATTTATGCATAGATGAATACATTTATTGAACATTGTTGCCATCTCTTCTAATACGTGACCCTGGAGCACAAAACCAGTGTAAAGTCGCTGGGGAACATCTGTAGAACAACGACACACACTATGGGTCAAAACTATTGCTTTTTATTTTATGCCAAAAATCATTAGGATATAAAGTAAAGATCATGTCCTACTGTAAATATATTAAAACTTCCTTTCTGATTAGTAACATGCATTGATTAGAACTTTATTTGTTCCTCAATTTTGATTTACTTCCCTCCTATTCCAGATTTTCTAACAGTAAAGCTATATCTCAGACAGATATTGTCCTCTCATAACAAAGCAGACATCAATGGAGAGATTATTTATGATGTATACATCTCCATTGGGAGAAATCCACCCTTATGACTGGTTTTGTGGTCCAGGGTCCTCTTTATAATGCACTAAACATAAAGCTTAAAGTGAAGAGTTACCGTGTTTGTTTATACGTTTTAATATTAATGACAGTATTTCATGAACACAAAAACTAACTGCACATTATCAGCTCATTAATGCATTTTGCAAAACATATTACTTCATTATTTAATTAAGGACTTCACTGCTGTAGAAATAAGAAACACAGACTGGAAGCAGCTTATATCAGCCTAATAGTGCTTCTGAGGTATGGTGCCGTGTCAGTCCCAGCATGCAGCAGAGCTGCTGACCTTTGTTGTCGGCGGCGATGAAGCCGAGGATGTTCTCGTGCCGGAGCATGACGGTCTGGTAGATCTCAGCCTCTCTGAACCAGGAGCGCTCCTCTCTGGAGGAGAAGATCTTCACAGCCACCTCCTCTCCTCTCCACTTCCCCCTCCACACCTCCCCGAAGCGGCCCTTCCCGATGCTCTCCTGAAGGATGATGGTCCTGGCGATGGTCCGCTGCACCAGCAGAGGAAGACCTGACACACAGACATCACAGAAAGAATTGTCATTCCACCATACAACCTGTGAAGAAGAAGTCTCTTCTTGTTAGAATGTATTTGATCAAAGATAGAGTAAATATATTATTCTAATGTAAAACAGCGGTTTTCTCTGGGAACATGTGTTAAACTGTAGTTTGTTTTTTCAGGATTCACAGACGAATAGAACGTTTAAAAGAACAGTATTTATTTGAAACAAATCTTCTGAAACATTAGAAATGTCTTTACCGTCACCTTTGACCAATTTCACTTCAATTTACAAAAAAAACGCACTGCCCTCTGACTTTTGAACAGTAGTGTATATGAAATGATATTGTGTTATTGTCTAACATGATACTGTATGAAAAGCTGGAACACAGCTCTGAGGGAGAACAGTAAACTCACATCAGAGCTGAACAACGGCTTCATTCACAGCAGTGATGTCTGACCTGATCACATCTGTACAGTACACTCAGAGCGAGGGCATCTCAATACACACTCAGGGGCCTGATGCTCAGTAAGGGCCCTAACTAGAGTCTGGACTCAAGTGCACCATATAACCACTAACAACCACAATAATGAAGAATAAAACAAAAAAAACACATCAAACATGATGCAGTCCACAGAAAACAAGAGCTGTGTGTGAGACAGAGAGAGTGTGTGTGTGTCTGTGTCTACTACATGAGTGTGTGTGTGTGTGTGTGTGTGTGAGAGAGGTCTTACTTTAAAACTCTTTACCAAAATCTTGAACCAGACCTCAACCAGCCCAAACACAAACAAAGGAAAAGCTAGAAGATTTAAAGAAAACAATAAAAAGTGACCGAAACCCACCGAATACATTTATAAGAAGATCAGAAATAACAGAGCACAGTGAAAATCTGAAGCTGAAGAAGGGAAGTGGACGAGACAACACCAAACTCAGCAGTCCTCCCATGATTGAAGCTCATGATCCTCCGGAGACCTCTCTGAGACCTGGTCTGAAGGACTGATCACACCTAGGCTCCGAGGGCATTTGATGCCATCAAATCACGATTTGGCCAATTACAACTACCAGTTAGAACATGGATTAAACTACATCACGCAACCATCAAAGCACTTCTTCTGTACAGCTCTGGAATTGGGATAAAAACATTATAGAAAAAACAGAATTGGAATTTACCAAACGCATTACAAAGATAAACAGCCGCACTTCTCACACCGCCTGCAGAGCTGAACTGGGCTTACACCCTGAGATTGAGACAAGAGCTGTTGACTATCCTCACCTGACTCAGTCTATTCAATATAAAAGATGACAGATGATCATGTTCTGAACACGCTGCAGGTCACTTCTGCATTCTTGTTGGAAAAAAATCATAATTTTAAGACTTTTGAAAGAGAGAGACTGATTGGTCAGAAGAGAGAAAAATCTGAAACACTAGTCACCTAGCTCTTTATGATCTAAAGCCAAAGCAGTATTACACTAGTGCAGCGTCATGTGAGTGTTTTTAAATTGAAAAGAACAAAAATGATAGATATATAACGTTAATAACGGCGTGATGCAGCTCGACACCAGCAGGACACAGAGAGAAGACCCATGTCTTTGAGGAGGCCTCTCGTGTAGCCTGTCTCCAGCAGACACAAGACGTCTGTGAGAGTGACCTTCGTGTGTGTGTGTGTGTGTGTGTGTGTGTGTGTCTCTCACGAGAGCACTGTGAGTGCCTGAGAACACCAACACAAATCTGATACCCTTAACGCTTTCGTTTGAATTCATGTCTGTTCAGATGCACACAAACATCTACCAGAGCTTCCTCTTTTCCAAAACAACAGCTACCTTCATTTACAGCTCCTTCACCGCCTCTGCTGCTTTTTCACACGGCTCTGAACAAATAAATCGTAGACAGAAATCAAACCAAGTTTCTGAACACACCCTGTTCCTTAACGCCTTGAAGACGTGCCAGTGAGATAAGCAGCACTTTACCCTGACAGCCTGTGTTTAATGATGTCGTGTGATGAGGCTGGTGGAACACACACACACACACACACACGAGCGCAGATGCCCAGGAGGACCGACACATAATTACATGATGTGAAATGTGTGTAAATGAAGCAAGAATAACAGGAAACTCCTGAATGAAACACACATTACACTGAGAAAGAAAGCACAAGCTGAGCATGTTCAGAGATGTTCAGGGTTATTATAAAACTTCTGTGTTACACGTTAACTCACTTTTTATTTCATCCAGGCAACATTTCATGCTTTTACTGTGTAAACCATAAATATTATTATTTTTAAATTATATAGATATATTTAAAAACAACTTAATATATGAAAAATCTGAAATTACAGCAATTTTTTGTAAACATTTTCTGAAAGCAGAAAATAATACAATATAACAATATAATATACAATAATGTAATATATCACTGACACAGAAACAACATTGTTACTGCTAATAAAACAACACTTCACATTATTATTTATTGAACTAAACTATTAATTTAATAAGCACTACAGCAGTATATGTGTCTCTGCGTGTGTGTGTCTCTGCGTGTGTGTGTGTATGTGTGTCTCTGTGTGTGTGTCTCTGTGTGTGTGTGTCTGTGTGTGTGTGTGTGTCTCTGCGTGTGTGTGTGTATGTGTGTCTCTGTGTGTGTGTCTCTGTGTGTGTGTGTCTGTGTGTGTGTGTGTGTCTCTGCGTGTGTGTGTGTATGTGTGTCTCTGTGTGTGTGTCTCTGTGTGTGTGTGTCTGTGTGTGTG
>JAUMHQ010000041.1:165891-190284 GCA_032361165.1 Enteromius paludinosus | reverse complement strand
AGCCTAAAACAGGCCCAAGGCCCAGCCCGCGTCTGAACTATGACATCAAAATTGTCCCGAAGCCCGGCCCGAGGAGCTCGGGCCTACATGCAGGGCTCTACCTCTGATCCAGCTCTGATCTTGAGGAATACTGAATACAGGTGCTATTGTTAGTATGACAATATTTCCAGTTAAGACCACTCAACGTCTTTCTGCTTCTCTGACCTTGTCGAACAATAAAACAGGCTTCTGGGTCACATGAGCGGTTAATTATTCATCATCTGTGGCTTTTAACATCTTCCCTGCAACACACACACACACACACACCTCATAAACCACATAAACACACACACCCAGCCACCCTCTCACTAACACACTACACACACTCCCACAATCACACACCTATTCACCGTCTCTCCAAACACACAGTATGCACACGTCAGAAATGCTGAAGTACACTTTGTACACAAATTCACTTTTCCTTTCCTTTTGCGTAAGATTATAGGCAGGATCCAGCATGCTGTGCCGATTACTGAACATACAGTGACCGTTTCTGAAGAAACCAAAACAAGAAATGAAATCAGGAACTCAACACAGAGCTCAAGAAGATGCAGTGTCACAAAGCAGCCTTGAGTCAGCACACATGAAAGAGAACGGAGCTGTTCTCATCATCTTCAGTCCTGGCTCTGAACACAGCCGATCGAGAGAAACACACAGCTGGAGGAATCTCTTACAGCTTCACTCATGTGTAACCAAATCAGCACACACCACTCTGGAGTGGATGTGTCAGGCCTTCACACCTATACACACACACACACACACACACACACAAGCTGCTTTCCTTTCTTAGCAAACTGAGAGCTACACATCTCTCTGTAACCAGCGCTCTCTCCTTTTTCTGTCTGAGCTGGTGAAGATGATCAAACAGGGCTAGAGCACTGCCACAGACTCCATGGGGCCCCAAATAATTCTGAAACCTTTTCCTGAAACATCTTCTTGTGTGTTTTTGTTGAATAAAGACAGTCATGCATGTTTCTAATGAGGGTAAGAATGATTATTTCTTCACGCTAACAGCCCAGAGTTTCAGAGCTTCAGTCAGTTGCATAATTTATTCCACATCCGTCAGACATCAAGCTCTGTGTGTCCACATCGAGTCCAGACCAATAACAGGAGACTTCCTGTGTGTGTGTGTGTGTGTGCGCGCATCACTGAGAAGCTTTTTAGCAAATCTAATAAACTCTTAGTAGCTGCTGTCACATGATTAGGAAAAAAATACAAACCCGTTTCCTCACAAACACTAAAAACAACCAAGCCATGGAGAAGTCTGAATGGAGCTACGATAAAAGAAGCGCCATCCACGCTCTTCCTGCCCGTCACACCCTATAAACACAGCCAATGACCACAGGTTCAAGAGTAAGTGACAGGATTCTGGGTAATGAATTACTCAGGGAAAATATTACAATGACGGAGAATGAGCTTCTTAACACCTGGCGCACGTTCACTGATAACAGAGCAGCATACAAGACAAGAAAGAGGTGTCAGTCAACACATGATGTTCACAGCCCTAAGGCCTGAGCTCTCAAACACGAAGGTCATGAAAGCCAATAATCGGGTCGCTCTGAATGAAGCGTCTCATAGTAACTGAGAGGAATGAGGCACTTACTTCCCCCTCCAGGAGTGTTTGGTTGTGTAGAAACAGGCCAAGTCTTTGTTGTCTTTGAGGACGTTCATCTTCAGGCAGGGCCTGTGAAAAGAGAAGAGGGTCAGAGTCAGGATGTCAAACTACTGATTCTATACGCTGGACAGACTTTACTCCAAGAGCTCTCAAATCCTGCATCTTCATGTCATTCTAAAGCCATAAGACCTCCATTCATTCAGGTTTGTAGAAATGTATCTCAGCAATGGATGCTCTGCAGTGAATGGGTGCCGTCAGGATCCAAACAGCTGTTCAACTGAACAGAAACGGGAGAGTGAAGTATACCTGGGCTGACGCGTGCGGTGTGACACCGGCGTAACAAGCACACCTGGCCGCTGAGACGTGATGCCGTGTTCTCTCCAGATCAGACGAGTTATGCTCGTCTCCTGTCCTTGAAATATGTAACTGGCTGGATTAAGATCGTGTGTGGGGGGGTCAAATCGAGATCGCCATCTTTTAACGATTAATTGTGCAGCTCTACTGCTAATCAAAGGACATGAATTAATTGATTAAATCGCCCGGCCCTACTACGAACTGCTTCACTCACAATTTAACATGACACAGAGAACATTTATAGAGAGGTAAACGCAGAGAGAGCTGAGATCATGAGTGTCTCTGTCAGCAGAAAGCCCGGACTCCATCCTTCCTTCCTTCCTTCCTTCAGCCTCCTCCATCACAGCCGCTCAGAGACGAGAGATCATCACTCACCACGCTTTCTGACGCTCTGAACCCTGGGTCATAGTTAACCTCAGGTTATATAATCCTGCTTCCTGTCTCACACGGTTATGCTGGCTAGACTTCACACTGTACACTGCTAAACACTGATGAAGCATAATAAATGATGAGAATGTGGAGTGCTTTTCTCTCTTTGAAAACAACCTCTTGAAATCTTCCCATTACAATAAACCCAAACACCTCAATACTCGGTAGTCTCCGACCTAGAGGACTGAGGGAACGAACGACTGAAGAGCTGAAAAATAAAACATTAATAAAGAATCGATCAATGAACAATGAATGTATCAATATGGCTTTCACAGAAGATCTTTCTGACAAAAGACTCATTCTCTAGGGCTTGATTATAAATGCAGTAAATAATCAAAATGTGCTCATCCACGGACAGTCTCCCGAATTCATTGAGAAAGCTTCATTATGAATCAATTAAGATGATGATGAGGTCATCTCAGTCTATGAAACGACCAAAGCCAAACTTACTCATGAAAACCAATGAAATTGATAATAAACACCTAATCCAGGTTAAACAGGCTCCTCTGAATGAGTGATCTGGTAATCTAGGGTCTATGAGTGGAGTGGCTCACGTGATCCACACCAGCAGCTCTTAGTGAGGATCAATACACAGCCTATCACAGCTCGGCACAGCGGAGACTTCATGAAGCTGATCTTTGCTGGATAACAAAGCATTTTTGCAAAGCTTTTATCTAACGCTGCAGTAAAGCTTCTGATGAATCTGGCGTTCAATAACACCGATCGGACAGGAGCGTGACATTCACACTGCTCCGTACACGCTCCACATCACACACAAACGATAACTACCCTCCTCTCAGATCTAAAGGCAAGGCAGGTTTATTTCTATCGCACATTTCAAACTAACTGTAATTCAAAGTGCTTTCCATAAAAGGAAATAAAATAATCACAGCAAAAAATTTAAAAACCTACTCTTCCCCACGAAGTGAAAAAGCTGAACACTCTGAGCATCATCAACAGCTCCTACGGTCATCTGATCGCTCGTTGGCTATTCTCTTTACCTTCTTGTGTCAGCATTCTGTTTAAACTTGTAAAATGATGTAAACACTGATTTAAATTGAAGTTAAAGCGGTTAAGAATAGGAAATGATTATATTTGAAATACAGTGGCACAGCTCCTTCAGTAAGCGTACAGCTACGGATGAGCTCGGAGTCTGGACTGAACTGAGTTTCAGCACATCGGATCTCTTCTGGGAGCTCATGATAGCAGTTTTGTGCTTTATATTTGAAAAAAAACCCACTGCAGATACACGTTTTAAAGTAATAATAATATTAATACATGTCTGGAAGCTTCATCCTGTTTTAAGGAAATTCCACATTAATTTACTAGAGATTATTGAATAGAAAGCATTTCTGCAGAACAAGGAAAATTAATAGAACTGTGAATAAATAAATAAACAGAGTACTAGATGATTTCAATGCCTCATATGCAGACAAAAACCACAGCATAAATTCTGAATTGTCAAGCTGTGAACTGGTCCGGCAGGAAGCCGCATGTTTGAAGACGACAGTGTTTTAGTGTCTCGTCTCCGAGGCCAGTGTCCAGCGGGTGACAGTCACATGACCGGGTCACATGACCTTAGCCTCAAAACCACAGAGCTGCCCTTACACAACCCAGATCAAAATTAACAAACAGTAATGCTAAACAGAGACTATTACAAAAAATGGAAAACCCAAGCTAAAAGCAAAGCAGAGTTAAAGTCGTGTTTAAACCCATGCAGTGCCTGTGTGTTCCCCCACCTGAGCTTCAGTCGTCTGCAGCCTGGCTTTACTTCTTTTCACACAACACAAACTCTAACAGGTGCTGCACGATTATTAACCAGTTCGTATATCAGACAGCAGGAAAAATATCGTTTTTAATCATTTGACAACAACAGGCTAGATACATATTTTTAGCAAATAATTTACAGTGTAGTATTTATATCAACTGTATAAAGGTATTTTTGTGATCCTATTGTAACACAGTACGAAACAGTGCAAGCTGAAGCGTATCAACACAGAATCTACTGCAAGGTGGGATGATATAGTAAGTGTACAGCTTCTGATGCTAGATGTCACAGCGCAGACTAGTTTAACATCAGGCTTAAATGTCACGCAACAGATTGTGAGAGCGCCTCGGTTCCCTGCTAATAATCAGCACAGCCTGTCTGACAGTGATGTTACGACTGCTGTTATGATGGATGAAGTGTTATGATGTATTCGCGCTGTGTTCTGACGCTAGTCTCTGTCAGGCGCTGGCCTCACCTCACAGACGGAGCTCGCCGCTGTGTTTACCGGGGTCTGTGCGGTCTGAAGCGGCTCGGTTGCGTCTCTCGGCCCGCCGGCCTCCGTTACTCGCGGTGCTGCAGCTCAGTGATCCAGAACCGAACCGAATAGAACCCAAAGCGTTTCTCTCAGTCAGAGCACTCAGGACGCCGCCATCTTCCCTCTGCCTCCAGCAGGGCGCTGCGCATGCGCACAGCGCGAGCCTCACGCGTCTGTCAGCTGACAGCTCAGACCGGAAGTGCAGCGAGCAGTCACTCTGTACAGCAATAATTACTATTTTTGCATTATTGCAACAAGAAGGTTTAGGGTTGGGTAGGTGTAGGTGGTAATAAAGCACGTTTTAATTGTGTAAATTTGCGTTAACTTTAACCATATTTTTTTTTATTTATTTAGTTTCCGGTGGAAGTTGCATCCCCTGCCGAGGGTTAAAGAGATAAACTACATTTATTGTATAAAATATAAAATTTAAATAAGCCTGAAATCTATTACCATTTTTAAACTATTTCACACATTTCAAAAAGAAAAATTCTCTCTTTTTTGTACAAATTGTATATTTGTTAATGCAAAAAACAGTATTTTTAGTTTCTTTTATGAAATGGTTTTTTTTTTTAACTGTGAAATGTGAATTTATGAATTGAATAGGCTATATGTGCAGGCTTTTAATTCGTTTTTATGTCGTAATTATTGAACCCTTATTTTGAACTTGCCCAATTGGTTTATATGTTTTTAATTAAATGAAAAAGAAATAAAAAATACAAAGCACAGCGCTGTAGATATTTATTTATTTATTTATTTGTCCATTTCTGGTGTGATACTCAAACTTGAACACTCATTAACTCATATAATATCAAAAAGAACTCCATAAATACTAAATATTATATTTTAGCGGTCAGTACAAATGGACCAGGAAACGTCCTGCTCTTTGATCACACTAAATGAATCAGGAATACGAGTCTGTTCCTCTTGCTCATCAGAGAAGCTAACTTCACTTGTTCTCTCATGAATGAGTTCTGTATTTGTACGATGAAGCGCTCATGTCTATGTGTTCATATTACACAGATAGTGTGATGTTTAGCAGCTGCGGTCTGCTTGTCCTGGATGTCCATCTCATAAGGACCCCTGTCCTAAAATGTATTTACATGTTTAAAAATAATAATAAATAAATAAAAATTAAAGTGAGGAACAAATAGTATTAATATGTGAAAAATATTATTAGGAAAACATTTAGTTTCTATTACATCATTGCATTAAATGCTATAACACTGGTAAATCATTTGAATCAATTAATTTATTCTTTTATGTATTTTAATATGTGTGTTTATTTACTATTTTAAATGTTTTTCATCTTAATCAGATTTAGTTAGTTAGCTTTTATCTTTTAAACAGTCTTTTGGTTCTCAGCGGTGAGTCTGGGTCTATTAGAAGCACCTGCAGCAGGAAGAGAGAAAGATGTAAAAATGTAAAGATATTTGTGTTGGTGCTGTTCAGTAAAACGTGTAAAGATGACGAAAATGAATGGGTGGCATTGGCCTTTTCTGAAACAGACAATGGCTTTTAGTTCAGAAAGATCCAGAGAAGCAGAAGTATTGCTCATCTTCTCCTGCGTCTGTGAGACCCGAGGAGTCTGAAGAAAACCTTCAGAACCAGACAAAGACTGGAAACAGCTGAAGGCATGAACGTGCATGAGAAGGCACTAGCTCTGATCGCTCCTCTCTTCTCTGAATCTGTGTCTCGGGTCAGTGATGGTGAAGATCTGCAGAGAAGAACGTGAGGAACACAGCGGGAGATGAGAGGAACGAGTGCCGTCGCACACATGGCTGTTTTTTCTGCGGTCTGTAGCCTGTGTCCATGACTGAATAACACTGACGTTCAGATAATTCACTGCTGCTTCACAAAAAAACAAGACTTCTGATAGATCCCTGCTTCAGAGAAGAACAGCAGATCTAATTCTGGAGCTCTGTTTACTTCCATCGCTGGATAATGCTCTGATGATCAATTCATATCAAAATGGGGAAAATATACTAACTGCTGAGAATCTTCTGGATCATATAAAGTGATTTTGCAGATAAAGGTGAATCACGTCGAGGAGCTCTGTAAACGATGTCTTTAAAGTCTTCTGACATAGAAAGACCAAGTGTGTTGTCAATCTTTAGAGACAGTGGTTCTGTTGTGTGGGTAATGTCTGGAGTCACATCAGAAACAGTCTGATTAGATGGCTTGTGGTTCAGCACAGATCATGTGTTCTGGAGCTCGTTCTTCATGTTTTTTTGACATGATCCGTGTTTCTTGTGTTTGTCTTTACAAGCGAAGACCATCGATGGACATGGACTCAGACTCTATGAGGGTTTGCTGATTTTCTTTTCTTAATGCATTGAGGATTTTTTTCCACGGCTGTATTTTCCATTCATAATCAGAAGCAGATGATTGAGCTGATGTTTACTCCTGTTTTCTCAGTGAGATGACACACAGATGACATTCATGAGCACACATGATACTCGACTTTACTGAGATGAGCAAATATAAGCCCTAAACTGTTGTGATTGGTCTTACATCTGCTGTACATCTGGCTTATTATAGGCTTATTATGTCAAAAACATGGCCAGTGATGAGGATTGCCTGCTGATTTATTTATTTGTTTGTGTTTTTTTCGGTCATCAACTCTTTAGCGAAGCACATTTCTATTTGTTTTTGAAATGAATTGATAGTTACTTTGGAGCCAGTCCTCAATACATGCATTAAAACTGAGTTACTGAAGCTCTTTTGAGTAATATGAGTGAATATGAGTTGGCTGTGTGTTCCTCAACAACTGCTCAAATATCAGATATCACACACATCCTTTAGTCGCTTCACGAGCAGCTATCGCTACACATTATATCACACACACACACACACACACACACACACACACACACACGGCACACATCTGTATACTTGAATCTTTTTGTTGATCTTTAGGCTGCATCCCTGGATCTATGAATAGTTTTCTTTTGTCATCATTAGCACAAATCCTTTTAGAAAAATATATGTAGAATTTCAGCTGATGAATTACATCTCAGATGAATCAATATTTTTTCAATGAGTATGTTTTCAGCACAACTGTAATTATAATGGATTCAGTAAAGTTTAATTGTGACTATTACAAATTACATGTACGACTAAATAGTGTGTGCTGATTAATTATGAAGAGATCTTTAAGTGAGGTTAATTAAAGGGTTTGTGCAGGCATCTTCACAATTAGTAATCAATAAGTATCTGCCGTCACAATTTCATTATAAGGAACCTCTTGATACTGCAGATATCTCTATATCTATACTGCACACAGGCTGAATCAGTGAGATCGAACGGAAACACGTAAATAACAGATTTAGTTACGAGACTAGCAAACAGAAAATCAGTGGATGAGATTTTAAAGTAAAGAAACCAAGTCAAGATCAGGTTAACGAACACAAATGTAAAGAAAGTTCCGTCAGTAATGAATATAAGATAGAATGTATGAGACATGAGCAGACGGCAGTTCATCAGTAGGTCATGTGATGCTATCGGTTTGCTTGATATGAACCTGTCCTTGTCTCTGTGCTGCTGATGAAGGAACTCACCTGGACTGCAGGTAAAGAGGAAACATCTGACCGTCTGAGTCCGCTGGACGTGAAGCCTGTGTGGGACTGGACTGAGCTGAAGGTCACGTTATGAAGCATCTGATCTGGAGCTCAGCATGTGCTGCCCGTTATCCTAATGAAGTTACTGAGTCTCTACAGCCGGAGAAAGAGCGCTTCTTTACGCTTGTCCAGACCCTAAACAAAACCCACATTCACTACAGCCTCCGACTGAACCTCCAGCTCTGTGAACTGTTATTACACTCACATGGAGTCAGAGCAGATCCGATTTCACACTGTCCTGCCTAAAAATACTAAACCAGACTCGGAGCTACAGACACGAAGAAGTCAAGCCCAGCTTTATTGTCCTCCAGACATACAGCAGAGTCTCACAGAGACACATTATTAAACATGAACATATAAATGATAGAAGTAGAGGTGTCACGAACGAGACTCAAAGCGTGCGGATCCATTTGCAGAATATTTAATAAACAAATCGCAAGGCAGGGTACAAACAGGCAGCGTCGATCACAGCAAACAGGGATTTTAGAGGCAGGAGCAAGAGAAATAACCAGGGACGAAGGAGGAGCAGAGACGTGAGCGGCAAGGTCGCCAACAGCAGATCCAGAGAACACAAAACAAAGAAACATGGAACGCTTACAGAGGTGAACGATCAGCCAATTCACATACAGACAACCGCAACTGAAAAACACGACTCGTAAGAATTAGGTCAGTGGGTGGAGATTGAATAAACAGCTATGGCAACATACAAGTGGGGGAGAAAGTCCAGGCATGAAAGTCTGATGCTGGAGCTTGATCGTAACAAGAGGAAAATCATTATAAACCTCTACAACAGTTAACCATCTGACTATAGATACCGTACACACTCATAACCTGAGACTGGGCAAGGACATTACATAAATAATGTACATGATACAGTATTTATGGGTAAGTATTTGAGATATTTTGGGGAAGCCGAGTAATATGATCATGATCTGGTCTCTAACCTCTCACATCTCCAACAGTTGCCTGCTCTCTGACGCCATTCTCATAATTATTAAACAAACAAATGAACAAAGGTCTATCTTTTTTTTTCAGAACTGAGTCCAGATTTCATCAAATCATCTGCTCTGTGTGTCTGGTGATCAGCAGGCCTGTCTGTGGTCCTCTCTCGCCCTCTGCTGTCCAAACCTGCTCCCACAGCACATCTCAGCTCATATCTTCATCTCAGACACAGTGAAAGAAAGCAGTCATTAACTTAATGAACATCTGACTTCATGTTCTGACGCATTTTGTCTGATACCATGTAACTTATTAACCACGTATGTTAATAAATATTAATTCTGACAGTGAATGTCCTTTACAGCACAGCTGTCCAGATCTCGATGGAAGAGAAGCTGGATTGCGGTGTAGTTTTGCACACGTCTCTGAAACACAAACCCGGAAGTGACTTCACTGTTTCTGGAGAGAGTGAGAGAGAAAGAGAAAGAGAAGCACTGCAGATGTTCACTCTGTCTCTCTTTACACACAATGGCAGAAGCCAGTATTCCAGTGGATCAGGGCACAGAATGACTGTTGAAACAAATCAAGACTTCGCGAATGGTTAATGACATGAGTCCAGCTTAAATGCAGTGTGATATGAGGGAATGGGTGTGGAAGGATACGAACAGGTGTGTGTGCAAAATCTGAAACAGGTGTGGGTGGGTGGTGCATGATGGGGAATTGAGTCCCAGGGAGGTGAGGTGAAGTGAGTGCCCTCTAGAGGAGCATGAGCAAATAATATTTATGTAGAAACACCAAAAAATTGCCTTTTTGGTACAAGAAGTAAACAAACATTTAATATTAATCTTAATATGAAACAAATGGGGATAACTTTCATAGGTTTACATGTGTGAATAAAATATTCAGCAAGCAAAATAATTTGATTGCAGAAAAAATATCCATTTATGGAATTAAAAAAACAAAACAAGACATCCATAAAATAAGCTCAAACTCTTCATATATATGGTCTGCAATGAATTGACAAATGTCTTGCCATAGTTTGATCACAATGCCAAAGATATTCAGACAGACTCTGGTTGTGAATCACAGAAGGTACAATTTAATTAAAATTTTATACAATGAACGATTTAACAGGATAAATCTGATGGATATGTTTATAGGAAATCTCTTTGACCATATTTGTCAGTAAATATTTGTCGAGGAATTACTCTAGCCCTTAAATAATATGGTGACACCATTAGGGATAGCACCAAATACAGTAGCGAACTGCTTTGGAGTAACAGGAATATTCTAACATGAAATAAACTCTCTGTATGTAAATAAGTAACCATCTTGATTAAATAATCACCGATTGATCCCATTCTCAACCCAATTTGTGTAAAACAAATATTCTTAGTATTCCAGATAAAGTAATTGTTTGGAGAAAAGACCAAGCTAACGGTGCTTGTTAACGGTGCCTTATAATTAGGTAGTCAAAGAAAGAAATAATGTGAAATGGGACACCTCTGACAAAATCCCATCTGCAGTTCTAATCTAAGTTTGAACCTCCGTGGGCAGAAAGAGTTTTAATTGCTTTAATAAACTAATTTTTTCTAAAGTTTATATATAAAGCCATGTTCAGTAGAACTGAAAGCTTTATAAAAGTCTATGAGGAGTATATAATAACTATCATCACTCATTAAATCCCAATATCTAACTAATCAAGAACCAACCGGATGAAAAGATCATCGCCGCAGAAGAAGCTGACTCCCCCTCAATGGGCAAATCCTTCTTCGCCAGGTTTTTCCTCTTTTTATCAGTTGACATGCTTTCCAAAAGTGTCTAAAGCGTCAATGCAGCATTTAACAATCAAATAAAGCACAGACTATAAGCAAATATCCTTATTACAACTTAAAATCAACTTTGTTGATGGACATAGTTCACAAATCCATCTTGCGCGCCACCCTGTCATGTGACAACTTACTCATACTACCCTCTAATATTTGTTGTATCGCACACTATTGATAAGCGAACGTTCTCTGTTAAGGACTCTTATTATGAACAGTTGTCTCCTCCCAGCTTGTTTGTTGTCATGGTTGCACATTAGTTCCTCCTCCCCTTTTGTCTGATTATCAGGTGCTCTTAAGAAGCTGTTTGTATCTCACTTGTCGCTGATCATTGTGGATGTATGTATAATTCTCGCCCTTTGTAAGCCTTCCTGTGTTCCGTGTATTTCTCTGTGTTCCTTGTGTCTTCCCGTTGGATTTACTGTTCTCGACCTTGCCTGCCCCGGACTCATCTGCCTTGGCCCGTGGATTACGTTTGCCGATCGCCTGACCTCTGCTACACTTTTGGATTATTCTGATGTTTTTTCCTCTGATGTCCCTGTTTGCTGTTCATCGACCCTGCTTGCTTGTACCTTGAGTTTCCTAACAACTATAGCTGCACATGGATCCACCTCTCCTCATCTTACCTCCGCATCATGACAGAATGATCCGCCACCGAGCATCCAGCAGACTTCACCAGAGACAGTCAGCGGGTACGAGCCGAGTTAAGTTGGTCCTCAGCTACACAGCCCGTGTCAGCGCACAAGATGGCCGACACTCCTCATTCAGGGTCACTACTCAAGATGGCTGCCGTTCCAGAGCATAGGTACACGATGGCTGCTTTATCTGAATCACTGAACAAGATGTCTGCTACACTCGAGTCGCTCCACAAGATGGCTGCCACATCCGGATCACTGCTCAAGATGGCCACCGATCACAAGTCACTGCACAAGATGGTAATCGTAAGCTTAGTGAACAGTTTTGGAGAATTTGATCCCCATACAAAACTGGCTGCACTTGGATGCCCGAGAGGCATTTCAAAGATGGCCTCCGAGTGATATGACTTGTCTTGAGGAGACTAAAGAGATTGCTGGAGGAAGACGAGGCTGTCGATGACAGATTGCTGTTCGCTGCGCCTAGTTTGATGTATAGAACATTTAAACAGGATATAAATGAATGACAAAACTTAAGTCAAGCTTACTTTGTGTCCACTCAAGTTATATAATAAAATATTATTATATAAAACCCAATGCGATTACTTTTAGACAACAACATCAATGTTGTTTTAGAAATGTCTTGATGGACGGACACGTGTAGACAGATGGATAGAATAGACACACACACACACACACACACACACACACACACTGGACCAGTGTTTTGTATCAGTGTGTATCAGTCAGACTCAGGATGCTCATCATTGCCCCACAGCACTGTTCCTGGAGGACCACTCTTCTGATTCCTAATCTAACACTGATGTCTACAGCAGCAGCGACAGTGAACTGACCATTAGCGCCATCTGCAGGAAGGAAGCTGCTCGGCTAGAATTCTGCACTGGATTTGGTGTTTGTGTGATTTGAGGAACAGATGGAGACTGGTGTGGCGTTGAGTTTGTTTAAAATGTGCTAAACCAGTGTTCTAACATAGCATCACATGAAAAACAAAAGTGAAATAAACTGTATTTATCATTAATGGGAAAGATCATGACATCATGAAGAATTCTGCTTGTAGCAGGTTCCTGTCCCCTTACTGAAAGAGCCTGATTACTGAGACTCCCATCTTTTGTTTGTAAATGCTGACTGGATCAGGTCATCACCAAGATGCTTTTCTTCGTTTTAAAGCACTGCCCCCTGAATATATATAAACTACAATGTACCACTGCCTTAGTTAGACTTGTGATGACTGCAGCGGCACGTTGTTCTCAGTAAAGAACAAGAGACTCCTGGTCTTCCAACTCTTCAACTTCAACGATGCCAAAACTAGCAGATATTATCCTTATATTGAGTTCATTACAGTAAGCTGTTAGTTTACTGGATAGATGAACGGATCTCAGAGCTGTATATTACTGCTGATCTTCCTGAATAGTTTGGAGAGACGTTTCTCTAATAAATCACCACCGGTTTTTCTTTTGTCTTCATGTCTGTAATGTTTTAAACATTCACTTTCTGTGAAGCTGCTTCGACATGCTGTGTATTATTAAAAGTGCTATACAAAAAAGATCAGTCTGGCCATCTCCTCACTGCCTTGACCGGTTGAGCTTCGTTGATTCGATGTGCGCAGCACTGAGGAGTTGAAGTGTTTTTCTGCTGGTTTCATAATTGACCAGATACTTCTGTCAGGAAGAGACACAAACACAGAGGAAAGACATGATGAAGAGTCTTTACTGAAACACAAAGAGAGAGAAAACTGGAGACGGATGATCTCCTGTAGAGCTGAGAGAGAGCTGAAGAGCAGCGCTGGGATGAAGAATCTATATATGACACGAACGAGGAGCGGATCCAGCAAGCGTCTTGGGCGCTGTGTGGGATTTAAATCAAACTTTGCTTATCAATACATACATAAAACACGCGCATATACACCTGCCAATGACTCACATACACATGCACACTATTGGATGTTCAAATATAAGCATATAAAATCCACACCAATACAGCTTATGTTTGTAATGAATGCATAAACACTGGTGAATAACTTGCGTATACACATAAACTAAATCCCACACGGCGCCCCATAAATCAGCAGGGAATTACACAAACAAGCTCATTTCCTCAGAGACCTCCTTCAGTCTGATCACGTGACGTGAGAGAAGTACACGAGCAAACACAGACTCAGAGGTGACTGCGTTTGTGTTATTACTGAACCGCCATCTCATCTCAGGCCATCTGATATTTAGTGTTAAAGATGCCAACATACTGTACTCTTTAAGCTCTTTTCTTTTCCAGCGTCTGCTGCATTACTGCTATTTATTGAGATGTTAATCATATTCTTACAACATTTCCATACCTTTGCACAGCCTCTGAAACATGAAAAAGTGATAGGACATAATAGGTTGATTTTATGACATTTAATAAATACCATTAAATATGAGCAATGCTTTCGTGTAATGTTTTAAAAAAAAATATATATATATATAAACAAATAAATGGAGCATCAACTGATTCTAAAGTAAATCCTCGTTATTTGTGTTATATTAGCAGTGCTCAGCTGAGGTCATGGCTGTCAAATCTCTCTGGGTTCAATTTGTGTTTAATTTTACATTGCAGCAGTTAAATTAGATTAAAGTGAGGTGTTACTAGTTTTATGGGATCACAAGAAGACTTATAAACATTTCAGAGATCAGGCTGAGAACTCTACACATCTCTATTGAAATCATCTCCAGTCAGACCAAATCTGATTCTGAGTGCATCGTTTAGAAACACAGTGTGTATGAATAACTAGTTTGGGTTATCACTGAATAGTCAACATTAGCTCTTCTGTTTTCTAGACTAGTTCATTTATACTAATACTAGTCACAAATGTAAGCTGGACACTCATTTTAACATATTAAAGGTTCTGTACATAGAACAGACAGTCCAAATTCAAACTATTGGAGAGGCTAGGTTAGGTTTTTCTCCTGACCGCTCTTTCTCAGATTTTGACACAAGCACAACAGAACAGAAGCGAGTGCAAATGACGATGAATGAAATGAATTATTTTCCACCAACTGGCAACCCAGGGTGCCAAAGGCAACTGGGTAAACGGACAGTGGGCGAGTTACCCGAACCAAAACAAAGATAGTCAATCTGGCCCAGAACGCACGTTCTCAAACGAGAAACACTGACTCTAGCGTTGTTTTTCAGGTAAACAAGTGTGTTAACTTAGCGTGTTTCTTAAATATCTGCAAACATATTATGGCATTTGTAGAGTCAAAAACGTACACAGAGCACCTGTATAAAATGATACAAAAAAAGAACTAGTGGCTATAAGTATTGAATAGAGACCAGTCACTGTTGTAACAAATGTCTTGTTGTGCAGTGTGTTCTGTGGTGTTTAGCACATGTATGAGACACTTGGCATTTGATCACAGGTTGTAAATTATACATCATCTTTATTTATATATCTGAGGAAATCTAACCTTCAAAAAAGCTTTAAGAGTCAGAGATCAAGGCCACCGACACATGAAGAGACGAAAGATCATCAGGAGAGTGTTTCAACAACAGCACAGTACTAGAGAAGCTAGTCAAGAGCTTTGTCACACATCCGTCGCTCAAACCACACGGGATAGAACTGACATCAAGCTGATAACTGCTGATAATTATTCAGTACCACATTACTGTCAGAGTGCTGCTGTAATAAAGATCACGGCGTCTGAGGACTGTTATTTTGCAATGCTGTTTGCGAATGTTCGTTTGAACTCTAGTTTTAAGGAAACAATAAATCCCTGAACTATGCTGGCCATGACAGACCTTGAGACCACCGCTAACGATCTTCAGGGAAACAAACCCCTCGATGTGAAAAAGATCACGACTGCAGACACAGAACACAAAAAGACAAATGACCAGTGGTTAGTGAGTGTGTACATGACTAGAGAAAATTATTACAAGCAAAAATAAGATTAAAACATTCTGTGAACCCTCTGGGGAAGTGAAATGAGGAACTGCTTACTGCCGTCAGGCAACAATTGTTGTAAGATACAGTGTCATTTCAGCCAAAACAACAATTTTAAGTCCAAAAATAAATAAACAAATAAGCATTCATCCTAAATCATTCTGTAATTTTAGGACTACAATCTCATACCGAATATCTGATTATGGCAAACAAAAAAACAGGATAACACTTCATTTTAAGGTGTCCTAATATATGTTGGGTTAGGTTATAATAACAATTAATAATGCATAATTACATACACGCATCCTTAACCAAAACCTTAATCATCTAGTAAATTCATATAGATAATAATATTTTGAGTATGTAGTTTATGTATGAATGAATGACGCATTTATATAGCGCTTTACTGTGTACTGCCATACACCCAAAGGGGTCTCTCCTCAACCACCACCAGTGTGCAGCATCACTTGGATGATGCGACGGCTGCCACAGGACAACGCCACCAGTGCGCTCACCACACACCAGCTACAGGTGGAGAGGAGAGAGAGATACAGCCAATCAATGGATGGGGATTATTGGGAGGCCATGATAGACAAAGGCCAGTGGGAATTTGGCCAGGACACCGGGGTTACACCCCTACTCTTTACGATGAGTGTCATGGGCGTTAGGACCCACACAGACCACAGGGCCCCTACCAACAGCAACCTAGTTTTCCAGGAGGTCTCCCATCCAGGTACTGTCCAGGCTCAACGCTGCTTAGCTTCAGTGGGCAACTAGGCTTGGGCTGCAGGGGGATATGGCTGTGCTTATATGTATAATTATGTAACAAGGACACCTCAAAATAAAGTGTAACCCATAGAGCTATTGTGGACCTGGACTCTAACTGAATCTCTTCAAACAATGGATATAGTTCTGATTATATGGAAGTGAAATTAGTTATAACTTGTCCCTCTCTGGAAATTAAAGTCAGCACACCACCGTGTGTAGATAACTCACCGATAGCATATTAATGGAAACATGTCTAATATAAAGAATACTAATGTGAATAGTTATGTTTTTCCAAGAAGCTGCTCAACAAGGCTGCATTTATTTGATCAAAAATGACAGGTAAAAACATTACAATTGTGAAACACAAATTGTCTATATTAATTTATTTTAAATATAATTTATTCCTATGAATGGTCAGCAATCATCAGTCTTCAGAGTCACACGATTCTTCAGAAATCTTTCTAATATGCTGATTCTGATATGTGAAACAGTTGTAAAAAAAGATTTTTCATGAGTCAAACGTGGAAAAAGAAAAGAGGTATAAATACATGTCTAGCAATGTCTTTCATGTCACTTTTGATCAATTTAATGCACCCTAGCACCCTTGTTGAATTCACTCTCAACAACACAGTATATTCAGTTGTGCTCAAAATGTACATGCCCCCTGCAGAATATGCTAAATGTGAATAATTTTAACAAAATAAGAGAGAGATCATGGTTTTTAATATTGTCATGAACACGCTACAGTATTTACACAGGTGTTTATATACAGCCAACAAGACAAAATAACAACTGAATTCGTAAAAAATGGCCGCGTTTAGAATTTACATACCCTTGAATCTTAATAATTATTTTGTTTAAAGACTTTTCCCCAGTTGGTGTAAACCTTCGAATGGGGTCATTTCTTTAAATTCAGTTATTATTTTGTCTTGTTGGGTATATATATGTGAAATAGCTTATTCAGGAAAGTATTAAACAATAACATGCCATTCTCATGATCCCTTTTATTTTGTTAAAATTATTAACATTTTGCATATCCTGCAAGGGATGTGTAAACGTATGAGAACAACTTTATACACTAATGTGCAAAAGTCTCAGCCGCTAGTATTTTCAGCAACACAAACTGGTTATTTCCATCTTTTGCGGTAGCGTGTCATCTCCAAACATTATTTTAGTCATTAATTGTAATAATGCAGTGAGATGATTGTCTGACAGCAGCCAGCGCTCCACACAGAGATCTGATCATCATCAGTCTGTCTGGAGTCACATGAAGAACCAGAACACACTGAGACAGACTCAATCCAGAAGAACTGTGCCAACGTCTCCAAGATGAAGAAAAAACCTACCTGGAAACTCCCTGGAAAACTACGAGCAGGTGTAGCTCAGAACAGAAGCTGTTTTATCAAAAGCTGTAATACCAAACATTCATCTGATTTAGTTCATAGAAGTTCACTGATAAATGAAATCTATTTATGGCCTTATTTTTGAAAGCATCTTCATTTTACAGCAAGTGTCTAAAACTCTGAACAGTACTGGAGCTTTCCATGTAGGTCTTTTTCTTCATCTTGGAGACGTTGGCACAGTTCTTCTGGATTGAGTCTGTCTCAGTTTGTTCTGTTTCTTCATGTGACTCCAGACAGACTGATGATGATCAGATCAGATCAGATCTCTGTGTGGAGCACATAGAATAGAAGATAGAAATAACCCACTGAAAACCATTTTGTGTTGCTGAAAATACTAGTGGCCCGAGACTTTTGCACAGAACTGTATAAATATATAAACCCACATCAGAGGTTGCGTTAGACTTTAACATTGCCTGTCATTTTAAAAGACAGGGTTGTAAACAATCCGTCATAATCTATTATTACCCATAATTTTAATTTTAATATTTTATATTAGGCTATAATGACATTTAATTGCTTATATTTTTGTTTACATCTTCATTCGAACCTACAGGATGACCTTCAGATTTTTCTGTTACTGCAAAAAAAAAAATAAAAATCTGTAAAACTGTCACTTAACGCGACCTCTGATATATGTCCAGAAGTGATTGCAGTACAAAATGTTACATGTTTGATTGGACAGAATCACAGACTTAAGTTCACTTGTTGTGCCTAGTTCTTTCATTTTCACTTTACTTTGTTTGCAACTCAAATTTTGTGCAAAAACAGAATAATATACAGAATAACAACAGACATATCAGATAGAAGAGATGAATGAAAACAGCTGGCCTGCAGCTAATTAATCAGTGAACCTGTGATAGCCCAGCTGCCTCATCAGGAATCCACATGTGTACTCTATGAGTCTGATATCTCTCCTTGGCATGTTTCTCCTCCATTTGTCAATGTTGGCTGGTGAGATGTCTCCTTCATACATCAGATTGTACAGGTTTGTGGAGGTGGTGAACATGAGCTGATTCAGGGCTGAAGGAGACACAGGGATTCCAAGGAAAGAGTGAATCTTCTCAGCCGTCTCATGAGGATAATTCACGACATCCTCGAAGCGCACTTGAAGATAGGACTCTTCAGATAAGGTAGCTGTGACTCTGAGGACAGCAGCGGTGTGAGCGAGCCACAGATGAGCCAGCAACAGCACAGGATCGGTCTCTGAACGGGATATGAGCTGCCACAGTTTCCTAAACTCGACCGCGAACGCAGCCGGACACCTGTCGCTCACCATGTCCTGGTGGAAAATAAGAGCTAGATGCTGGGGAATGTTCTTGAGTGAGTAAAGGCTGGGTTTGCTATTATACAGCATCAAATAAATCCATGCACGAGGGTCCCTGATGACGTAGATGGCTCTTAGAGAAGGGCCAATAACTTCTTGGAGAAAGGGCAGCTTGAGAGCCCAGCTGCCGCTGCAGAGATTGAGAACCACACGGGCGTTAGGATAGTCCAGTGTGTGTCTCCTCAGTTCTCTGACATACTCAACGTCCCTGTCGACTCGCAGCCGGCCTTTCATCTCAGCCTTGGACTCTCTCCTCCTCAGCCTCCTCCTCTTGTCCTGGGAGAGGCTCACTCTTTGGGCCGGTTTCAGGCGGCTGGTGTCATGGAGAGGGATGTTCTGCAGGAATAAGTGGGTATTGTGAACCAGTGAATGCAGCCAGCCCTGGATCATTTTAAAACGCCCACACTGGGCTTCCGACCGTGTCCATTCACAAGCATCTACTAGAGAGTCGAATTCGAACTCTGTTTCGGGGATATCCAAGTGCTCTGTAGGGATGCGCAGGTAAACAAAGTCTGTGTTGTTGTAGAAAAGGTGCTTAAGGATATCAGATCCCGAGCCTGGGAGCGTGGTGATCACTACTGTGGGCAGAGGGAGCTGATGCTGGTCGTAAAGCGTCATTTGTTTGCTAAGCTCCGGGTCTGTGGTGGCTCCGCGCCACTTCACCTTACACAGGAGCTGATCACAGCTGTTCGAGACAAACAGGAGCTCGGTTATCCACAGCATTAACACCGAAAGCAAAGCGTAACGCATCAGTCTGCTAAAGCAGACGTAAAACTTCCGCTGCAGGGTCAAGAAAACAATGGCCACACACAGTATTACTCCAGCTACGACATTCAGCGTAACTCCAAAGTCGAGGAGGTGATTGTGCGGTTTAGTCTGTTTGGGCACAAGATGCGTTCCTAAACCGAAACGGACAATCTGATGTCCATCTTCCACCTTAGCGTAACCCCCAAAGCCTAGATAGCTGGAGCGTGCCCCAATGTCTCTGTGATTAGTTACTACAGACACTATTTTCTCTGTATTATTAATGACAAGAGAAAGCTTGAGCCCATTCTTACTGCTTTCAATGAACCTGCAGTTGGTAACTTTAACGTAGGGCCCGTGCATCACATACACCATCCTACCCACTGACTCTGTGAAAGGGAAGGTGACGTTGATAAACTGCGTCCACCTCTTTTTAAACTCAGCCTCCTGCTCAGCCTCCTGTATTTGTGTATCAGGGCTGCGTCCCTGGCTGTCAAACCAGAACATTTTATAATGAGCATCCCAGACGTCCATCAACGCCCCGTTGTACCTATCTGTGAAACGGTGGGGCACGTATTTAAAATCAATATCGAGATTGTGAAAGAACGCACTGACGGCGTTCACAGGCGAGTCGTCTCTTTTCTCGATGTGATCCACTACCACAAGAGTCTGTGAGTTGAGGAGAAGCAGGGCTCGGTACACACTCTTCAGTCTCATGGCTGAGGAATACGCCGGAGCCGCCTCTCCACCCACAAACATTGTGTCTCCATGAGCGGAAGCAGCGATCAGCTCTCCGGCCGAGTCTCCGACCCCCGAGTCTGTCCAGCGGAGCCACTTGGCACATTCCCCGAGCTGTCCTTCCCAAGGGACATTACACTGGCTGGTCGGTGAAGGGCTGAAGACTAGCACATTGTTTAGGAAGCTATATTTGGGGCCATATAAAGCCTCAGAGACAAACACTTGACCATTAGGGGCGAAAGTAAACGAGTTTTGGTCTGGGTGCTCATGACCGGGGTTGAAGCTGTTCCAGCCATCCACCCATGGGTAAGGCTTGGCATGGACAATGTCAAACACTGCCCGGCCACCCAGCTTACCAGACTTAAACGAGACAAAGGTGTTGCCTTGTGCAACAGATAAACCAGCCCCATAGGTCACCACTCCCCAGTTTGAGAAGATGTGCATCTTAGCCTTATTGTGATCATACGGGGGCTGTGGTGTAAGGTCAGCGTTATACCAGATGAACTCTGTGTGAAGTGTGGTCCAGCGCTGGGCAAACGACTGACCCATGGGACCATCTTTAGGTCTGTGCTTCCTAATCTGCTGTGCCAGCCAATTACCGGACCCGTTTTTGATCACAAAGGAATCTAAAAAGACTAGTTGGCTCTCTGGTCCATAAAACCAGTTATAGTTTGAGTCCCCTATACCAACTGTTCTCTGAAAGCCTGGGAGCAAAGTGGCGTAGTAAAACCAGAAATGAGTACGCAGCCAGTTGTTCTGCGTGTTGTCTATGCTGAAGTGGCGATTCGCCAGGAAAACATACTGCGTGATTGACTTTGCCGTGTAACTCCCATATGCAACTCCCTCGTCCAGAGAGCCATCTACAACATGATTTAACAGAAACATGGTCTTCTCCATGTAATTTACAGATACCTGTTTCCAAACCATCGACTGAGTGTCATCGTGAGCACCCACAACTATTGCTCCAGTCAGAATAGCAACTATATTAGTAGTTTGATGGTTCTGAATAAACTGCTTCCCCCATCCTCTGTACTTTGACGTCTCATAGAGTGCCTGGGTCTCAGCAGAAATCTTCTTTAAGTACAGCTCCTGGCGCTTCTGATCCAGCAATGAGTAGATGAAGTCAAAAGCAGTAGCAAATCCTGTGAGTGAATGAGCCACTGGAACTTCATCGTTTGGTGCACTGCTTACTTTCCAGTCAGGATACTCTGACATCCGGTCCATGAACTTTATCAGGAACTGCACTGCTGCGGTGTCCTCTGGATACAGGAGGCAGTAGAGGGCAAGAGGAGGGAGGTTGTTTCCGTAAATCTCATTCCACTTGCTGGTGAACTCCTCATGCTTTGTGGGAGGCATGTAGAGAGAGCCGGCGGAGAGCATCGTCTGCACAGCCGTCTGGATCACTTTAAAGATGTGGCTGTGAGTCATCGTTGACCTTTGTCTCAACAGAGGCACAATGTCTCGGTTAAAGTATAAATTAGGATGAAGATTAGTGGCTTGGAGTTTCCGTAGCTCCGGTGGCCCATTCTCAGTAATCTGGAATTGTCCAAAGTCACTAAAAATATCTTTCCCTGTAGCATTGAAGACTTCAGAGAAAGACGCTCCCACGGCTAGAAATAGAGTCGCTGCAAATGTAGGCCACCCTATGGACCTCCAAACCACTGTCCACCACATCTTCCTTTTGTTCGCTGGCTTTAGCACTCCTCTCCCATGATTTAATCTGGTTTCTCTCTCCCCACGTCACCTTCTCGTTCAACGGGAATGTTTTTCATGATACACATTATATTGGGAGCTTGTTTCAGCTGATATTGACTTGGACTCTGGTGAGTGTTTTCTTTGGCTTCCACAGTCTGATACACTGTTGAATAACAGAAACAAAACAGGAGTGAAATTACTTTAATCGAACAATATATATGCATATATATATACACATGCATATATGTACTATTTATAGGGGACACGTCCTAGCCAGGATTTGTATATTGCCAAAAACTTCCAAAGTAGTTTGACCAATAACATACAGGTATTGTACATAATCGACCAATCGTGGTGCATGAGAAGGTGAGATGTACAGCAAACGATCAAAAAGCATGTGTTTGTGTTCATTAATTTAACTCGAAGCTGTGCACCGTTCAATGCGTGACACCAAAGTACTGCGAGAGCGATTCGAAAGCATAAGAAGCCATCTGCTCTGCTCTCTATAGCTCTTGTGCATGTCATACAATGATCGATCGGCACAGAGAAAACAGCCGAAGCCTGGATGTTTTAGGCAATATAGGATGCATCCCTTGAAAATGGCTTGTGTGGTGCCCCTTTATTAAAGGACTTATGACTTGGATAGGAGATATGGCCAAAATTATAAATAGCATGTATGATTGTTTTTTTTGTTTTTTTTTAAACAATTATGACAACAAATTATGTGACAAATTACAACAAAGTACAGAATACAGTATACTATATGCATTCCTTTGGTTTTTTTATGTAAGTGCTTCCACAGAAAGATGTCTGTCAAATAGTGTGCAGAGCTGACTTGAGTTCTCTTTTCCAGCTGAATGCCCTTAAAATAACTATCTATAAAAATAACTATAAAATAACTATTAATATCAATATCATATGTCCTGCCGTCCTTTTAACAGTAACCAAATGTGTTAAAATTTAACTGGAAATTAGGACCTGGTTCTCACAAGGTTTTTTTCCCCATTCTCTCACGGATGGGGTTTTGGTTCTCCTCTGGCTTGCTTAGTTGGGGACACCTGATTTCCAGTGATTACCATCGTCTTGACTACAGAGACCGTCTCTGCATTTGATAAAGTTTAATTCTCGTCATTTTACATTACCATCACTCTGTTCTTCTGTTTGATAATGTTCAGTGCTTTGCTACAATCTGTATTGTTAAAAGTGCTATAGAAATAAAAGTGACTTGACCTAGCTGTAAGACTAACTTTACAACAGTCACATTAAATTTCTACAAATCACTATGAATGATGTGTAAAAACAACATCTGTATTAATGTTTTACTCAGGCGGACTGACCATCAGGAAGATTTCCCGGTGACCTGGCAGCCAATTTGACCCCTGCCCTACAGTTTTATTTATTTTATAATATTGCTATTGTCGTTTTTTTTTACTGCCAAATGAATTCACTATTCAATAATAAAACTCTAATATAACTCTAATCGTACACACTCCACACATCCGACTGGAGAAGTGTCCAGCTGTCCTGCTCAGAACATCAGGTGCAAATCTGTTACATCTGTAAATACACTACTGTACTTTTGTCTTTGTTTACTTACATTAGTTAAGCATTAAACAGCAGTTAATTCCTGTAATAAGATGTAATAACTATTGTGAATTTAACAGACAAATATTCACACTATTTTATAACAGGTTTAGAGGCAACTTAGTAAAAACTTAGTAAAACTCTAGTTATACAAATGGTAATCACTCTGTCAAAAACATGGTTACTAAACTTCAGCCATAGGCCTAATAAAACCTTCAACGTAATCTATATTCAAGATTTAGCCATTGTGCTAATTTTGACATGGCAAAATAATAACACATGGTCCGAATGCAATACTTACGTTTTTTTTAATTTGTCTTTTTCTTTCATTATTCTGCTTTGGATTTCTGCTTTAATGTGGGTATAGGGTCAGATGCTGTGGTTACAGCAGGACTGCTCTCCATTACAGCTGACATCTATCTGAGCGGATGCTGAGGCTCAGAAAACTT